>MU678122.1:5618-21413 GCA_026770625.1 Nicotiana glauca
TTGATTCAATTAGCATTTGTTGATACATTCAAGTAATTTGTGACTAGATTCGAGCGGTTTATGGTGAATTCGATGGGTAAAGCTATTCTAGAGGATTGAGTTGAGTTTGGAGCATTCGAGGTAAGTGTTTGGTCTAACTTTGGCTTGAGGGAATAGGAATCGAGTCTTAATTGCTAATTGCTGTTTGTCGGGTACGATGTATAGGCATGGTGACGAGTATCTATACACTGGTGTCGAGCATGACCGTGAGTCCTAAATTTCTAAGTTATCAAATTCTTAATTGTTGTTTATGAGGACTTGGCTGGAAATCTTTAAACACTGAGTCGGTAATTGTTGAGATTGAGCATGGATTTAAATATTTTAAGTAGAAATTGAATAAGTTTGGTTATAGCTGGATCTCCCTTACCGGGATAGCTTATTATACTATCTTGTTTCCTTGCCGGGATTATTTTGTGTATTGTGTTGAAAGAAATAGGATCGTGTGGCACGCCGACCACTTATATATTATGAAATGGGATCGTGTGGCACGCCGACCACTTATATATTATGAAATGGGATCGTGTGNTGCCTACCAACTAATATTATGAAATGGGAGCGAGTGGTACGCCTACCACGTGATATTATGAAATGGGAGCGAGTGGTACGCCTACCACGTGATATTATGAAATGGGAGCGAGTGGTACGCCTACCACGTAATATTATGAAATGGGATCGAGTGTTACGCCTACCACGTGATATTTGGAGAAATGGGATCGAGTTGCACGCCTGCAACGAGAGGAAATTGAAACAAGTAAAAGTAGTTTGTTTTCCCTTATTCTGTGTTAGAAGAAATCAGATGTAGTTTCCTTGTTATTCTTGATATTCCGTTTTATCTGCTACCCCATAAGCATATTTCCCCTCCCATGTTGTTAATTGCCTTGTATTCGATATTCCGCTGTATATTTATAACTGCTCAGGTTTATGTGGTGTCCAGTCTAGCCTCGTCACTACTTCGTCGGGGTTAGGCTAGACACTTACGAGCACATGGGGTCGGTTGTGCTGATGCTACACTTCTGTGCATTTTTGCACAGGTCCAGGTTTTGAGGAGCAGCAACAGCAGTAGTGCGGGAGCAGGCTTTCATATTCTACGAGACTGAGGTAGCCTTGCAGGCGTCCGCAGGCCCGACGTCTCTTCTTTATGCTTTTCTTATTTGACTGTTGCCTCATTGTTTCGAGACAGACAGCTGTTATATTTCTTTCAGACCTTTTTATTTAGTTTATTCTTAGAAGTTCGTGAGCTAGTGACACCAGATTTTGGGTAGAGATATGTTTTAAACTTCTGCATTTTGATTTCAGTTTTATAAGCTTAAAGTCTTCCGCTCTTATTTAATTGTTTTCCGCATAATCATATTGTTGAGATTTGTCAGAGAATGTTTAAAGTTTGGCTGGCCTAGCTCCATTAGTAGGCGTCATCACGACTCCCGATGGTGGAAAATCCGGGTCGTGACAACATCTTCTTCACTACTATGAATTTTTAATTAGTTTTTTACATTAATATTTTACCGATAAATAAAATATATAATATCATATCTTATTTTAAGTTATAACTTTGAATTAGTTTAAAATATTAATAGATAAGTTTTTTCTTATTATATTTTAAATCTAATAAATTTTCTTATAATTATTTTTTGTATCACGTGTAATTAAATTTTCTTTCTCTTTTAACGTTAGAATACAAATTAGTCTTTAATTTTCGTTCATAAAATTACCCACATGAGATATTTATTTTGTATTTCCTTAGATTTAATTTGTTATACAATTTTTAGTTTTTCATCTTGTAAAATTTTAATTTGTAATCCTATTCATATTTTGAGCGTATTCACCATAATTTTAATCTGAATCTCAAGTTCAAATCGTCTTTCCCTTCTATTCCTAATATTAAATATTTTTAAATTTTTTATTATTGCTATTAGGTTACCTAATATGTGTATTTTATTTGCTTATGTGGCTTTCATTAACATGCCTCTTTATTTCATATCATAATCTATTTATATCCTTTAATATATTATATAAATCGATGTATGATTTTTTAATATTGAAAAAAATATTTATTTTATTTAAAATTAATACTCAAAATTATTAAATAGTTTAAATTCATTAATAATATTTTTAAGCATTATATATTTACTTTATTTTTAAAATAATTCTTAATATAAATAACCTCGCATTATCTCTAATTTATTAATATTTTGATATTTTTTAATCTATTAAACTTCAGTTATGCGGCCTTGTCCAGATCATGACCTTTTTTTATCATACTTTAAAAAAAATTTATATCAAATTTAAATAAGTTTTATCCATTTTTGCTCTTTATGATAGAAATTTTGATTTTTTTCTCTGTTTGTTTCTTATTTTGCTATTGTATACACATTAATGTTGTCATGTATTTTTTTATTAGTTTACTTGAATTTAATATCCACTTTTATCACATTTATTTTAATATAATATAAAATAATAAATATAATTATTTCAATAATAACTTTGCCTCTATTGCTCATATTCTTAAATATAATTTTTCTTATCATATTAAAAAAAATCCCATCTCAAAAATTCAAATATATCTTATTCTTCTATTTTCTCCATTGGACTACATTTTCAAAAATCATCTTATACTTTCAAACTTAACCTAGCAATACTCAATTCAAATATCAATCGTAAAAACTCTAATTTTTGCAGCAATATTTTAACTATTATTTTAAAATATATTTATTTATGTATAAAATATTTATTTGTCCGAATTGAAAACATTAATATAACCTCATTATATATATATTTAATTATTATTCCTACAATAACTGAATTATACACAAAATATAATTTAAGATACTTATAGTAATGTATATTATTCGCAAATAAGGTCAGATACAAAGCTTGTACTAAATAAAAAAAATATTATTCCAACTTAAAATTAATGTGTAAGATACGAAATATAAATTTAATTAATTCTTTCTCAAAAAAGGATACCTACCATAATTAAATTATACACAAAATTTTAATAAAAGATACATACATTAATGTATATTGCACCCAAATAAGGTCAGATACAAAGCTTGTACTAAATAAAAAAATTATTATTTCAACTTAAAATTAATGTGTAAGATACAAAATAAAAATTTATTTGATTCTTTCTCAAAAAAGGATACCTACCATAACTGAATTATACATAAAATTTTAGTTAAAAATACCTACAGTAATGTATATTGTACCAAAATAAGGCCAGTTACAAAGCTTGATCAATTAATTAAAATTCGTCCCTACCATAATTTATTTCGTCCCTACCATAATTATACAAAAAAAATATTAACTAAATTATACTA
This sequence comes from Nicotiana glauca, assembly GCA_026770625.1. Lineage (NCBI taxonomy): Eukaryota > Viridiplantae > Streptophyta > Magnoliopsida > Solanales > Solanaceae > Nicotiana > Nicotiana glauca. The sequence continues at coordinate 8,975 of MU678122.1, forward strand.
CTAATAGAGATTTGTATCATAATTAAAAAATAATTCTTATTGAACTACGACTTCCATTAATTATGTTTATATTTATAATTTAAATTTTTAATATTGCCTTAAAATTACCAAGTGGCTTTTTTTAGCTTGCCATTTGACTTTCACCTTATGCTTCACTACTCTCTTTTTAATATAATATAGATATAGATATAGAAATTTAATTACATCACATGTTTCTAAAAAAAATATTTTTAGCTCTAAAGTAAAATTTGTAACAAATATTTTTTCAATAGTAAAGGATCGTTGGATATGAACTGTCGATTTTGTAAGATACAAAATGTCTATTTAAATATTTTTTTCTTAAAAAAGAATACCTACTATAACTGAATTATACACAAAATTTAATTAAAGATACATATAATAATTTATATTGTTCACAAATAAGGTTAGATACAAAACTTGTATTAAATAAAGAATTATTATTTCAACTTAAAATTAGTGTATAAGATTTTCAACGAAATTTTAATTGATTATTGCTCAAAAAATGATACATACCATAACTGAATTATACACAAATTTAATTAAAGATACCTATAGAAAATTTTGGACTACTACTTTCATTAAATATTTTTCCATTTATCATCCAAATATTTTATGTTGTCTTAAAATTGCCAAGTAGCATTATTTTAGCTTGCCACTTGGCTTAACCACATTGGAAACTATTCTCCTTTTAATATAATATAGATATAGATAATAATAAGCTTGACAAATATTTTTTCTATATATGCAACCTGCATCCAAAAGAAAAGAAGAAACCATCCAGAGAAAATCATTTTTATAATTTTTTGGACAAAAGTTTCTTGAGTTTTACAGATTAGGAGTATGAGGAAAATTAGGTTAGATTTTTGAAGACTATCCATAGACCAATTACCAAAAATCCTTGAAACAAGCAAATTAGGTTAGAATTTTGTTTCCTGGATATGCATGTTCACAGCTTAATTAGCTTTATGGTCAATAGCTTAAAAAAACACAAAATCAGAAAAGCTTAACGATCTTAAAATGTAAATTTTGCTTTCCCACAACCCCATTATGGTCAATCAGCCAATGATATTCCCAAACAAATGAAGGCTAAAAAAAGTACAACATATGGTCTATTTTACACATCACCTTCATTCCTTCATCCAAAAATCCTTTTCCAAGACTGAGAAAACAATGTAAGTAGCTGACTGAACAACAACTATGGAGAGACCTTTGAATATTTGTATTTCTGATCATTTTTTTGTTATTCTCAGAAAATACAGAAAAAGATATACTATATCAACTATTACTACTATGTACATAAACGTCACTTTTAGTCACTAGAAAAGTTTTTTTTATCTCTATAGGTTTTGACGATTTGCGCGCCCCCCAACTATATTTCATTATTTTCCGCTAGCATAAGTATCGAAAACTCTATATATCCACCAGGACTTAGTCACTAGAGAAGTTAAATAAGAAGAAAATAACTAAAGCAAGCATGGCGAGTCCCCATTCATTACCTTCTGCTACGGAAAGCATCACTTGAAAAGCCAAGAAGATCAAAATAAGAAACAACAATCCCCATTTCCTAAACTCATCTCCATCTCTCATCCGATAAACTCGGTTCGGCTGGTAATTGTAACCATGAAGAGAAGGTGCATATATACTCGCCAGACATAGTAATGCTACAAGTAAAAGAGGACGAAGAAGGATTTTGAAGACAGTGTAAGTTAGTAGAATAACAGCAAGAGATACTATGATTGATTGAGTAGTATAGTGTACAAAGAAAATGGCTAGAAAAGGGACAAAAATATAAAAAGTAAAGTTTATATCCTCTGTATCAAGGGCTAATGAGAATCTCTCAGTTATGTTTTGGCCATGGAGGAGTAATCCTAGACTGAGTACAAGAAGCAGAGTGACTAATGGAGAAGGCCCTTTAACCATATTCTCTAAGAAAATGGCTGTTTTTGGCGATGTCATAAGTTAGTAACTTCTTTTTGTGATAAAATAGAAATGGACTTGAGTGTATAATTCAAGAACTGGATTAATGTAATGGGGTTCGAGTAGGGTGGTTATAAATGAAGCTATATGCAAAGGGGAATAGGTTTTTTTTTTTTAATTAAGCCAATCACCCAGGTTTTCACATCTTGTGGTATTGGGGGGTTTGGCAAGACCCCTACCATGTCTATGTATAGCAAAAACGTACATAAGAGGGGGACATGGACCTGACCTCCTTGTAAACTTGAGGAACACGAGGGGTTTTAAATATTTACATCTCACTCATGTTCAACTACCAAAATAATCAACTTACAAAGAAATTAGTTTTGCCGTACCTATTCTTAAAGCTAGGCAATTGCCATCTATCTAGTTGAAAAGGCCCTTTTACATTTCCTGAGAGTTGTTGGAAATCGCAAAAGAAGGAACTTTCGCCCGAAATAGCAGCGTTTTTGGCAAGCGTGTTAGCTATACACTACTAGAAAGCCGGTAATTAGCGACCAAAAAAACAGACCAACTTTGGTCGGTTATGGCTAATTACCGACCAAAATGCGACCAAATATGCTTGAACAGTATTTTGGTGGTCGCTTTAGCATACCGACCAAATTTGGTTGGAAATTACCGACCAACGTTGGTCAGTAAATTAAATTCAAAAAAATATATTACAAAAAAAACCGATAAAAGTTGGTCGGTTTTTTCCGACCAAAGTTGGGCGGTATTTTAATTATGTAATCAAAAGATTCACCATCTGGGAATCGAACCGGGGTATGTATTGTGCCAGGACACTATTCTACCACTAGACTATTGGTGCATTTTATTTTAAGATTGTCTTTTTTATTTTTTATACTCTTTAATTGTATTTTTGCACGAAAATAACCGACCAAAGTTGGTCGGTTTTATTAAAAAATAAAATTACCGAACAAAGTTGGTCAATTTTTTAAAATGACTAGCCGAATTTATCGATCAAAGTTGGTCGGTTTTTTTAATATTAATTTTTATTTATTTTAATTGCAAAAACCGACCAAAGTTGGTCAGTTTCTTAAAAAATAAATTTTACGGGACTCCAAAATAGTTTTCCGCATTTTTGCGCCAAAGAAAACCGATTAAAGTTGGTCGGTATTGTAAAAATAAATTAAAAATTAAAATATTTTAAAAAATCGACCAACTTTGATCGGTTTTTGGCTGGTTTTTTTACCGATCAAAGTTGGTCGATTTTTCTTGGTCGATTTTTGCTGAATTTCTAGTAGTGATACTTGATTTGATTCCCTGTAACAGTGGACAATATTAACCTCCGCTTGTGTTAGAATCTGTCTGATTTCTTTGACAAGCTTCTGAAGTTTGAGATTATTTTTGTTGCCATGTATCAACATGTTGGCAAAAACTGTGACTCCAACTCCAATTTAATTTGTTGTATCCTTGACGGACGGCCCATTGGATTCCATTTTTAGCAGCTAGAGCCTCAGCATTGTTATTAGTCTTGCACTGGATGGGTAGGGAGAAAGCCATGATCAATTCACCTTGTTCATTTCTGGCTATTCCCCCTACCCTACTTTACTTATTTCCTTGAAATAGATTTCATCTGTGTTTACTTTGATCTTTTCGGGGGATGGTTTCTGCCAGCTAATTTGTAGTACTATGAGGGTTGGTCTCCATCTTTCAATCATTTCGCAGAGCCTTGGCCATGACTCTAGTTTACTGATTCCAGGAAATACCATATATAGGGCCGCTTGAATAGTCCAATTTATGTGCATTTCCATGCTTCTCACTTGAAATTTATTCTAATCACCATATTTGCACGCACTCCAGCTTCTCCATATTTCCCAACACACGACCAATGGGACTGCTCAAAGAGTGAATTCATGGATGTTGTTCTTAGACTTTACTTCCCACCATTTTGTAAAAGTTCTCCTAATGCTCCAATTTTCATGTTTGATGCCCAAGGGGGCTCCAAAAGCTTGCCATATTCTTTGTGCCGCTTCTCCTTCTATGAAGACATATTGTATTGAGTCTTCCTTACGACTGTTGCAACACCTACATTTGGAAATAACATTGTTACCAAATTTAGAAATAACTTCGTCAAAAGGAAGCTTACCAAAATATAGTCTCCGGGCCAAGAAGGAGATTTTGAAGGGAATGCAAGTGAGCCACATGTGGTGAAGAGCTGGGTTCTTGGATTTTCTCCTCCTAATTGTATGCCAGGCACTTTTGCTGGTATATTGGCCATCTATAATTGCTTCTCATAATGCATAGTCTTCTTGGCTCTGATCTCCAATTTCTATAGCACTAATGTGAGAAGCAAACTGTGCGTTGAGAGTGTTGATAAGTTTATTCATATTCCAGCTGGCCTCTTGAATGAATTCAATCACAGTAGTATTTTTACTCTTTCTGCTATCTGGGAAAAAATTGGCTAATGCCCCTTTCCCCGACCAGTTATCCCAACAGAAGCTGCTATTACCCTTGTTGATGTTCCAAATCATATTTTCTTCTACTTCGTCTCTAATTTGTGTCATATGTTTCAAAGCATGCGAGTTACCTGATGCTCACTTTTTTGCTACAGGGTAAGATCTGATGCAATATTTATCTCTAAGGTGGGTTGCTCATACAGTGTTCTGAGTTCTAAATCTCCACCACCTCTTCATGACTAATGTATTACCAATATCCTCCATAGATCTTATGCCAATGCCACCTTCTTCTTTGGGTTGGCACAGGTTCCTCCAAGCACTCCAATGGTACTTTTTTTTATCCGCTGAAGTGCCGCAGAAGAACCTAGCTAAATAATTTTCAATCAAATTTAGGGTGCCCTTTTGAGGACTCATTGCAGAAAGAGTGCAAATTGGTAGATATTGAAGGACACTTTTAATAAGGACAATTCTACCCCCTCCCCCCCCCAGTAAGAAGTCTGCCCTGCCACCCATTCAATCGCTTAGCCACTTTGGTCACCATCGGATCAAAATAAGAGAGTTTCTTTCTGCCCACATATAAGGAGCAACCTAAATAGTTGAAGGGGAAACTTTTTTCCATGAAGCCCATGGTTGTTCTCATCATATTGATTCTATGTGCTCTAGATTTCGGATCAGTAAAAAAGAAACTTTTATCTCCATTAACCTTTTGCCCAGAGGCTCTCTCATAATTGCTTACTTATTACATAATCAATCTGATTGACTTATTGTTGCATGCACTGAAGATCACAATATCATCTGCATAAGCCAAGTGGATGATTGGAGGGCATCTTTGATTCATGTTAAAAGGGGTGAAATCTTGATCAGAATGGAGCTTATTCAATGATATGGACAATACTTCTGTAGCTATTATAAACAAAGAAGGTGACAGAGGGTCGCCTTGCTTCAGCCCTTAAGATGATGTAAAGAACCCCCTTATCGATCCATTAATAACAATAGAACACCATGCTTCTGATACCAACCTCAAGATGATATCAATCCAAGATTCCGCAAATCCAAACCTTCTTATTATTGAAGCTAAAAAGACCCAAGATAATATGTCGTATACCTTTGCCATATATCTTTGTTGTCTTTGCTAATACCTTGAATGATCACTTGAGCTAGCATCACATTCTCTGTGATTAGGCTACCTTTCACGAAGCCACTTTGATTGTCTGATATCAATTTTGGAAGAATTGTATTCATTCTATTGGCCAGGATTTTGGAGATGATTTTAGTACTAAAATTGGTTAGGCTGATGGGTCTTAATTCTAAAAAGTTGGTAGGGGACTCAACTTTAGGAATTAAGACAATGCAAGAGTGGGAGTGGAATTTTGTAAGATTGCGACCATTAAAGAAGGTTTGGACAAAAGTAGTTATATCTTCCTTGATGGTTTCCCAACAAGTCTGGAAAAAGACCCCATTAAAACCATCTGGACCAGCTGCACCATGTTGACTAAGGTTAAAAACAGTCTCCCTAATCTCTTCAATGTCTGGAATAGCTGTTAGATACTCATTCTCTTTCATTGAGATGATGTTAGGAATGCAGTTCAGGGTTGAGTTATTCATTGTGGGGGCTTGGAGATTGAAAAGTTTCTTGAAATGTTTCACCGCTGCCTTCACAATCTTGTCATCCCATTGCACCTATCTGTCTCTACGGTTTTTGATCTAATGAATGTGAAGTCTTCTTCTCCTTTCTCTGAGGACACTGTGAAAATAGTTGCTATTGTAGTCCCCCTCTTGAACCTATTTAACTTTAGATTTTTTCCTTAGAATATTCTTTCTCCTGTATACCAAGCCATTTAACCTATTCCGCGTGAGCTTTGTTCAGCTCTTCTCTGCTCTCCTCTGGATTCTGGTGAAAATCCAATTCTTCAAGTTGTTGTACTTTGACTTCCCAATTGTTGAACTGCTCATACATGTCGACAATGCTTGCTCTGGACCATTTACTGAGGTTTCTGGCCAAAGTTTGCAGCTTTTTCTTTAATCTCCACATGGCATTTCCTTCTACCTGAGTATTCCACGATTCTTGAACAACTTCCATAAACCAGGTTTGCTGTACCAAAAATTGAGGAATAGGCTGTTATTAGTTGCTTAACTTTTTCGGTTCTGTTCACCAAATTGGCTTGTTTGGTATTTCTACTTTCACCTACGTTATGACTTTATTAGAAAACGCTTGCATATACAATGAAGGAAATATAAATTGTTGATTTCCAAAGTCCCACATCGGTTGTGGGCAAAATGTTTATGGAAATTTTACCTATAAAAAGAGGCCTAATGTTTAGGATTTAAACACACCTCTCATTTGCCTTCTTATCTTCTTAAGACATTTGTGTCTTCTCTCTTTAGTATTATTTCACTTGTATTTTTGGAGTGGAATAAAATATTGGTTGTGTCCGAGGAAGTAGGCAAAATTAGCCGAACCTCGTAAATTCTGGTGTTCCTTTTATTGTTGCTTTATTGTCTTATTTATTATTTGGTGGCTGTCATAATTTTTGGTATAGTAGTTGTGACTCATTCACACTATATACATTTGGCTTCCGCAACAATTGATATCAGAGCCAAGGTACTGTCTAAGTATGTTCTGTGGTTGCAGCATAGTTTGATCTTCCACATCAGAAAAGATTTATCTTGGTAACTGATCAAGTTTCTGTCTAAGTATGCTCTGTGGTTGCAGCTTAGTCTGATCTTCTACACCGGAAAGGAAATAATCTTGATTTGTGTCGTCAACTATTAAATAATATTTGTGTCAAAGATGGAAGACAATAAACAAGAAGAATCTACATCAAGTGTCAACAATACGTCATCATTGGCATCTTCGCTTATGACAAGAATTGTGTCAAATGCAAAATTTGCGGTAGAAATTTTTGACGGGTCAGGACATTTTGGGATGCGGCAAGGCGAGGTTCTAGATGTCCTTTTCCAACAAGGGCTTGATCTTGCCATTGAAGAAAAAAGACCTGATGTTATTGGAGAAGAAGATTGGAGAATTATCAACCGTGTTGCTTGTGGTACCATTCGATCCTACCTTGCTAGAGAGAAGAAATATCTATACACAAAGAAAACTTCTGCAAGTAAATTATGGAAAGCACTGGAGGATAAATTTTTGAACAAAAATAGTCAAAATAAATTGTACATGAAGAAGAGACTATTTCGCTTCACCTATGTTCCTGGTACCACGGTGAATGAACATATCACCAGTTTCAATAAGCTGGTCATAGATTTGCAATATATGGATGCAACTTTTGATGATGGTGACTTGGCCTTGATGTTGTTGGGGTCACTTCCTGATGAGTACGAGCACTTTGAAACTACTCTACTCCATGGGAATGACAAAATTTCTCTCAGAGAAGTTTGTTCGGCTTTGTACAGCTATGAACAAAAAAAGGGAGAAAAACAGAAGGGCGGAGAAGGAGAAGCACTGCATGTGAAGGGTCGTCCTCAAAATTAAATGAGGACAAAGAAGGGAAGATCCAAGTCAAGAACTAGAACCAGTAAAGATGAATGTGCCTTTTGTCGAGAAAAGGGGCACTAGAAGAAAGACTGTCCGAAGTTGAAAAATAAGGCCAAACATAACAATGGAAAGGCCGTCACGGATTCAAATGCAGCTGATTGTGATAATTCAGACTTCTCATTAGTTACAAAATAGTTATCAACATCATCAGATGTATGGTTGATGGACTCGGCTTGTAGCTATGATATGTGTCCCAACAGGGACTGGTTCGTGGACTTTCAAGAAGGAGAATATAGAGTCATCCAAACAGCGGATAACAGCCCTCTTACCTCATATGACATTGGTTCAATACGATTAAGGAACCATGATGGAATGATCAAAACATTAACAGATGTTCGATATGTACTGGGTTTGAAGAAAAATCTCATCTCTATGGGAGCCCTAGAATCAAAAGGGTTCAAAATCATTGTAGAAAATGGAGTGATGAGAGTATGCTCCGGTGCACTAGTGGTAATGAAGGCCAATCAGAAGAACAATAACATGTACCGTTATCGCGGTAGTACTGTAATTGGGATAGCGATAGTGACATCCAGTGACAACAAAGAGGCAGAAGCAACCAAGCTATGGCACATGCGCTTGGGGCATGTTGGAGGAAAATCCTTGAAAACTCTATCAGATCAAGGATTGTTAAAATGAGTAAAGACTTGCAACTTGGAGTTTTGCGAGCATTGTGTCAAAGGGAAACAGACAAGGGTTAAATTTGGTATAGCAATCCATAATACTAAAGGCATTTTGGATTATGTACACTTTGATATTTGGGGTACTTCCAAAACACCTTCATTGGGTGGGAAGCACTATTTTGTAACCTTTGTTGATTATTTTTCCTAAAGAGTGTGGGTCTATACAATGAAGAGAAAAGATGAACTGTTGGGAATTTTTCTCAAATGGAAGACGATGGTGGAGAATTAAACAGGCAGGAGGATCAAGTGTATTCGCACAGACAATGAAGGTGAATACAAAAATGATCATTTCAATAAGTTCTGTGAAAATGATGGCATCGTCCAACACTTCACTGTCAGACATACACCACAACAGAATGGAGTGGCAGAACGTATGAACCAGACCTTGCTAGAGAAGACACGGTGTATGTTTGGGCAAAGAATTTTGGGCTGAGGTAATTACATATGCATGTCATCTCATTAATTGTCTACCATCTACTGTTATTGATGGCAAAACACCATTTGAAAAGTGGTATGGAAAGCCTGTTGTAGTTTATGACTCTTTGCACGTGTTTGGCTCAACTGCATATTATCATGTGACAGAGTCAAAATTGGATCCAAGGGAAAAGAAGGTTATTTTTATGGGGATTACTTCTGGAGTCAAAGGATACCGCTTATGGTGTCCTATGACAAAGAAAGTAATATTCAGCAGGGATGTTACCTTCGATGAATCTGCTATGGTAAACAAGGTAACAAATGAAGATACCAAACAAGATGATGGTGCTTCTAAGCAAGTGGAGTTTGAGGGAAAATTTATTTTTCCTACACAAGAAGTAGAGGAGGAAACAAATAAAGATCATCCTCTGGAAGAAGAGCCAGTTGAGAGGGAGGTTCCAACTCAGGAACCTCAACAACAACTTGAATCAATAGCAACCAGCATGCCAAAAAAGACAATAACAAAACGTGTTCGTCTCATAGAGACAGTGGCTTGTGCCACCTCAATTGTAGCTGTTGATATTCCTACCACTTATAAAGACGTAGTCCAAAGTTCAGAAGAAGATAAGTGGAGGATTGCCATGAATGATGAAATACAGTCCCTTCATCAGAATCATACATGGAGATTGGCTAATCTCCCGAAGGGCAAGAAAGCAATTGGGTGCAAATGGGTTTATGCAAAGAAGGAAGGGTTTCCTTACCAAGTAGATATTAGCTACAAAGAAATATTGGTGGCCAAAGGATATGCTCAAAAGAAGGGAATTGATTACAATGAAGTATTTTCTCTAGTTGTAAAACATTCCTCCATTAGAATTATGTTGCACAGTTGGATTTGGAACTAGTTCAGATGGATGTAAAAATTGCATTTTTACATTGAAACTTGGAGGAGGAAATCTACATGACTCAGCCAGAAGGATTCAAAGTTGTTGGAAAGGAAACTATGGTGTGTAAACTTGAAAAATTGTTGTACTTATTGAAATAATCTTCTAGACAATGGTACAAACGATTTGACAAGTTTATGTTGTCACACCTCCTTTTCCGAAGAAAGCTATTTTATCGGTCTTTACTACACCTCGGGAAGAGATGTAGTAATAAAGGAGTTTTTTTATTTTAAGGACAATCGAAACGGGATTCGTTTTTATTTAAGAATCAGAGTCGCCACTTGGGAGATTTATGGTGTCCCAAGTCACCGATTTGAATCCCGAATCGAGGAAAGGTTTGACTCTGTTTANAGTTTTGTAAAATTATTATTATTATTATTATTATTATTATTATTATTATTTAAGAAAGTGAACGTCGTTTAAGAACGTATTTTCGGATCACGTCACATGAAATGCACCCGGATCCTTGACATATTCTCATTCGACGTTTTCGGATTTGGATTTGGGTTGCATGAAATGCACACCCGTATTAGGAAGGTAAGATTATTAAAAATCGCGCCTAAAGCAACTAGCGTGTTATATCTTTTGGGAAGGCCGTGAAATTCGCTAAACGACCCGTCCCGAATTTCTAATCATTTTTATTAAGTAATTAATGAGGGCCCCACAATTTATATGTTTTGTTTGGCGAGGCTCATCTCATTTTTATTATTAAAGGCCAACCTAAAGCAAACTATAATTTTTCTATTTTTTTTATTTGTCTTTATAGAGACTAATTAATTTACATTTATAAATTTAAGCCTCGAATTCAAGTCCGAATTCAAACAAAAGGGAAGTCCCTCTTAATTTGAACCCGCTACCTAACTCGAAGGCCTAGATTCATATTGCCAATTAATTCCCATATTCCTAATATAATTCTTAAGGAATTTTATTTGGCATGGCACACCTCAATTTATTCCAAAGGGTTTTATTATTCGAAATTGTTATAAACGGGTAACATGAAAAGCACCCCCGAATTTTAGAATTAGGCATTGTAACCATGTCACGGGAACCATACCCATAGTTGCAAAGATTTATTAAAATGCCACTAAAGTGAGTCACGAGTGTAGAGCATGTCATAACGTAGTTCTGCAGAAGCTCGGCAAAATCATTATACTATATATGCCACCTCCCTATGTCAAAATCACTTATTCCTCAATTCTAATCTCATTAAAATATGCAATCCCAATTTGATATGCAAAATATTAAAATCAATGGCCAACTTTTCATTAATCTAAACTTCTACAACAGTCCGACACAAGCGACAAAATGAAGAATCAATCAATTTGGTGCTCTCACTTCCGAGGAATGTAAAACAAAATAAAACTAAGCACAAAGTTAACCTACCAGGAGCTTTGAAAAACTACACTGATTCGCAGATCAACATAAACAATAAAACAAATCAGATAATTTCATCAACAACAGAAAAGCTAAAAATCACCTTAACTTCAAACAATCACCCATTTTTATTAACTGTCGTTAATTTTCAGATATTCCAACCATGTAAATCAAAACCAATAATATTATATGATAGTCTTAGGTACGTACCTAATTTCCAACAAGCCAAAGGAAAATCAAAAGAACAACTGAACGGAACCGGAACTTTCAGCGGCACCGAAAAATCAAACAACTGGCTCGAACAGAACCTCCCCGCTGTGTGTGCTCTAACATGGCTGCGACATGACACGTTAAAGAGCAACAGAACAGCAACATACAAAGGCTAAACGGATCACTCGATTTAACCAAATACTCGGCCAGATCTGAAACTCGTCACAAATGGAGAAAGGGAAGAACGGAAGCCATGAAACGTCGTGGTCATCGTTTTTACTCTAGATAATAAACCGGTGGGGTGACATGTTTGGCGAAGTTTTCCGGCGAACTCTGTGACAGCTATGGTAGTGAGGAGCGACTGGTTATGGAGACGTGGGTGGTCGACGGGGCTGGTGGTCGACGAGCTGGGGATGACGACGAAGAAGACGAAGCAGGAGCAGCGATGGTTCGCTGGCGTGAAGAAGAGGGAGTTCGTTGGCTGGAGTTATTGAGGAGGAAGGTTTTTTATGTTGTGATCCTTTCTTTTATGCGTTAGTTTTTGTTCAAAATTCTTCTTTTTTTAAAAATATTGTTTATGTATATATAGTGGTGTATAGAGTGTGGGTAGCGAATAGTTTTGGGGGGAAAATATTTTGAGGAAGGTTTTGGGGGAAAAATATTTTAGGGTTGGTTTTGGGGGGAAAATATTTTGGGATTTTCAAATGCTTGGCCAATTTGAATTTAAGACCAAGCTTTTTCATTTCCCTCTTCTTTTTGTTGCTCTTTTCTTTCTTTAATAAATTAAAAACCTAAAATAAATTCCTAAATTGATTTAAATTGTAAAATTAAGCTAATTATTTAACTATGTAAAAATGATCATTTTTTGTGATTTTT
>MDKF010417899.1:0-61681 GCA_026770625.1 Nicotiana glauca
TTGCAATAGACCCTCAGGTGGGCCACCGGATCTCCACGCCCATCATATAAGTTAAATTTTGGTACTTTGAACCCTACGGGCAGGCGGGCATCATGTGGCACAATCAATTCTTTGCAAGTCATGCTACCCTGGCCTCCCACTCTTTGCTTGCCCCTTAAGGACTGTTATGTGCTTTTAAACTTCCTGTGTACCCCATCTCGCCCTTCTCTTTCGGTAACCTTTTCATTTATAGCATGAAGCTTATCCCGGGAGCTCTTCTTGTATGAATCAAGGACCTTGTGGGCAACATTTGAGGGGTGATATTGGGCAATACGAGCTTTGAGTGGATATTCATTGTTTGGGGTAATGGATATGACAGGAGGGCAATTTTGGGGAGATGTAATTGGAGGATGAGTGATAAAGTTACTAAGGTGATTAGGAAAATTATGGTAAGCGGGCATATCTGGAGAATATGGAGGATCATCTGGCATTGTGTTGGGAGTTTGGGTAAGGGCAGCATCTGGAAAAATCGGCGGTGGTGGGGGTGGTGGCTTCCCAGTCATCCAGACCTGATACATGTCTGCCATGTGTTGTCTTAATATCCGTACCTCTTCAACCAACCCACTATTCTGTTCAACCAATTTCTTTCGGGCCCCAGTGTCAAACCAACCCAGTTCTGTTGTTGTCTGTCATTGCCTTTTATCGTTGTATTGTAGAGAGGAGTTAACACTTTAAAAATCACAAACCAACCACCTTTCTGCTATGAGTACAACAAAATGAAGTCATCGTGTTAGCGTTAGGTCATTTATCAGGTAATAATATCACATTACATGCAATGCACCTATCAATAATTAACGGTTCTAGAATGACTTCGAGGGTCATAAGGTCACTTGGTATCATCCCAATTTGTTCATTTCAACCTCTCTCCTTTCTTTGCTTTTCTAACACTTGTTTGCTCTCTCATTTCCCTTTCCCTTTTTCTTTATGATTATCGCTCTTTTCTTTCCTCTCACATCTCACAACTCACAGTTCTACCTCTCTTTTTCCTTTTCTTTTTCTTTCTTTTTTTTCCATTTTTTCTTTTCTTTTTTTTTAATAAATAAAAAAAATAATTCGATCGAACCCTATGTAGGTTGCCTACGTATTATGACCCCGCATGAATCAGATCTTTACGTAGTTCTGGAAGATCGAGAATAAAATAAACAAACTGACATTCTTTTTTTTTCTTTTTTCTCTTTTTTTTCTTTTTTTTTTTTTAACCTTAATGACTATTCTGATGAAAAAAGAGAAATGAAAGAAGCAAATTTTTTTTTTTTGAATTTTCTTGATGTTCTAGGACCTATTCTAAACTCAAGCTTAACGGGCATCCCTTTTCTTTTCTTTTCTTTTTGAAACAAACACTCTACGGAAAATTAATAAGGAAAAATCCTACAAGAGAAAAATATGTTTTGATTCCCTTCTTCTTCTTTTTTTTTCTGAAATTAAGTCCAAATAATAAACCAAAGAAAAATATTTCGAATTTTCATTTGATATCACGATGCCAAGTTTCGAAACAAACAATGAAAAAGATAAAAGAAAATATTATTTTTTTACATCAATTTTGATTTTCTAAAGAAAAAATCCTAATGACATACAACAGATAAAGTATTTTTATTGTCTATGTACAATATCCTAAAGTTATAATGAAAATAAAAAGATTTTTTTTTTTTGTTCTTCGCTAATTTCCCAAAGAAACACCTCAAAAGAAATTTCTCTATTTTTTTTTTCTTGAAAAGTCTTAATATACTAAAGGAAATATAGAAAATAATTTTTTTTTTTGAGTTCTAGATATTAATTTCTAAAGGAAAAATCACCTCAATTTTTCTTTTTATAGAAAAACACTTAAATAAAATATTGAACAAATAATTAAACATGAAATAGATCCACGCCATAAAAGAAACACAAATTTTAAAGTATGGTTTGTTCCAACTTTGATTGTTCGTATGCCAATGTATATCTGGATCTTTCAAAATGCATTCCTTCCACTGAGAGGCAATCGCTTCACTTCTACTCGGGAAAAGATGGCTATGTGCTGAAGAAGAGGGATTGTCGTCACCATATTTATGTAGTTTGCATTAAAGGTGAATAACAGGAAGAAACATGGGGGAGCAAAATCACGCCTAACGGATTCCGAACCTAATTGCTCCAAACAAAACTGATTCCTTGAGCTTTACGAAATTTATCAGAGATTTTAACATCCAATAAACAACACGCATGTTTAAGTATTCAACTCACTCCCTCATGCCATCATTGTCAAGTGCACATAAGGATTTACATCCGCTGTCTGGCTGTAACAATCTTTGGGTCAAGACAAATGAGAAGATCACACGATGGTTTGATACAATCTTGACTAATAGGGTACTTGATATGCTCATGCGAACCACCAGATGTGGCATTTGAGATTGCTCATGCAGCCTCATTTTTATATCAAACTCAGCAGTTACAGACTGAATTCGCTCCTTGTTGCCAACTGGGATGTTTGAATTTATCCGGCAAACTTCTTTCTTAATACTCTTCTTGTGATTACCATTCAACAAGTTAAAAAAATGAGGCAAAGACTGATGGTTGATACACTGAATTTGCATATCACCTCCGGTCACAATATTTCCAACTGTTCGAAGCGGCGGAATCAAACTCGATGAAGATAGGTGAAGTGATAACATCAGTTAAAGCGCGAGCATACTCCAAAATCAATAACAGCTTGAATTTTATCATTTGTACCATCTGAGAGATATGAGAGCGCGCAGCAAGCATCAGTCAAAATTTCTTCGTCGGTTAAATGAATAAGTTGTTGAAGAACTGGAAGTGCATGCCTTGTTTGATCAAAAGCAGGCTATGGTTTGTCTCTGCAGAAATTTGAAAGTGTCTACGTCGCATTCCTCAACATAGACAGCTTGGCATTTGGATTCATCTGAGAAGCAAGGGAATTAGAGCTCCACAACTAAGAACAAGCGCGACACTTTGGGGAATCACCAGCAACATTTCCTAGAGCCCACACAGCATACTCTCACACATCATCACTAAGAAAACCAAGAATTTTCACAAAACTTGGGATTGCACCAGAATCAATTACCACCTTTGTACGCTCAGATGTTCCAGATGCAACATGTGATATCCCAAGATGCCTCAAACTGATGCTGTGGAAAGTCATCTCCCATTTGAAATTGAACAAAACGAGGAACTACACCTGTTTGAATTACTTCTGCTATTGGGGAACTCCTTTCGATTGAGAGCATCATCCTTCAAACTAGTTCCCTCCTTATGAGCTTTCTTGGCAACTGCAGCAGCATTATCATAAGCAATTTTTGGGTTCAAACATGTGACGAGCATGAGCGGCTCATGCAACAATTTAGCAATCCTTTCTCTGTTAGCTTGAACACCCCTCACACAATTCTTTCCAAAAGAGGTAGATGCATTCCCTATCAATCTTACTGAATGTAGAAGGGCATTGAAAATATTCAGCTCAAACTGGCAATTTGATCCACCAATTGTGACAGCCACATGATTACCCATAACCTGCAGCTCATAAAAGGTTCAACCATTAAACTCGAAAACAACCAGCTAGTGTAGACCCGATAGCATAAATGTCATGCATTTACTCTGGAGAAGCATATTAGGAAAGTCAAAACATAAGCTTCAAGACTATTTGATTGCACCATCCATTAGGTAATCGTGGACATCAAAGTTGATAAGGAGTTTATTGCTGCCTCTTCCTCAAAATGATTACCACTCACCAGACCCGTCGATCCCCAACAAATCCTTGCACAAGCCAACCACATTAATTATGACAAGACTAATGACATCAATACCATGTTTTAGAAAACATTTTTGCACCCTCCTCCACACAGAATTTCTTTTAGCTGTGCCAATTAGGCATGGATGATGCGAGCAAAAAACAACTTGCAAACAGGCACTTGGTGCAGCAGCCAAAGTAGCAGACGATATTACAATCAAAGCCTTGACCATAACATCAACAGAACAAAGGGAACTTGAGCACCCAACACATTTTCATTTTCGTTGCAAGCAAATCATTGGTCTGATATATTTTTTTTTCATTTCTAAAATTAGTATTCTAAAGAAACTTTTAACGGAAATATAGAATGCAAAACTTTTTTTATTTTTATATTTGATTTATTACACACCTTTTCAAATGAAAATAGAAAGTACAATAAAAATTCCACATTACTTATACAAAACTAAAGGGTAAAAACGACATAAAAAGAAAACAAACTCAAAACATAAAAAAAAATTAAAAAAAATAAGAATGAAAAAAAAATGAAAAATCTTCTCAAAAATACTCCCAAATGAGTGATCCTGCCTGGATGGTCCCGAGGTCCGGTAAGTAAATTTACACCTGTATGACAAAACCTAAACCAACACTATGTGAGACTATATCACTCCCTACTAGACACATGCAAGCCATGATTGAGGCTATTTTTGCAAAATAACTTATTTGTCCAAAAGGTGGCTAGAAGTGCAAAATTTGGCTAAGACCCCGCAAAATCAAGAACCTAAACTCACTAGGAAGACCGGAGCCTATGTGGGTTGTCTACGTATCACGCCCCGAAAGACGAGAATCAGGTTCGCGTAGTTCGGGCAGATTGGATACGGTTGAGAATTAAACAAAAACAACTAATTTAGAGAAAACATATTTTTTCGTCTTTTCCTTGCAAATGAAACATGCAAACTCTTTTTGGATTTTTTTTTTCCTCTTTTTTTTTATTTTTAATTTTTTTGTAAAATGATAAAAATGCAAAATCTTTTTCAATATTTTCATGCATATATATATTTTTTGTCTTTTTCCTTAATGAAAAATGTAACTGAAACAAAACAGGTCCTACTTGCTTTGTTTTCACACCTCACCCTCTCTTTTTTTCTCTTTTTCTTTTTCTCTTTTTTTTCATTGTTTTTCTTTTTTTTCATTTGCCCTTAGCTATCATTGGTCCGCCAAATGACCCTTTTACCCTTGAATAAATGTAACATGTAGCACATAGGATGCATCAAGATGGTCTGTTATTTTGGGTACACCTGTCCTAGACGGACCCAACCCCTGTGTTGAGTCCCCTAAGTCAAATGCACTTGATGCAAAAAGCATCCTACTAGGGATCCGGCATGAGTTTATTGTTCTTCTAGGTTTAAACCCTAGGTTTATTGGTCTAGACCTGACTTACCCTAACGGACAACTCGGGCCGAGGGGGAGGCAGCGTACCGGGGATACAAAAGCTCGCCCGGCTTTGCAGCTTATCCAAACCTCATTCTAAATTGGGAAAAAGACTCTAACAGAAGAGAAGCTACACGAAGTGCACCCTTCTCCATGATGTAGAAGACTCAGAAAGAGTAAGGAATTCGCGATAATTTATATACAATTCAACAAATATTAAAGCGGTAAAAACATTTAGCACGTACGGCATGGAACATATATCAAACCAAATAAATCCAAATACAACAATTAAACTGAGCTCGAATTCTTCAACCCTGAACCGAAGTTCTGGGTTCTTGTCCCCAGCAGAGTCGCCAGAGCTGTCACACCTCCTTTTTCTGCTTTAGGCTTTTATCCGGCTTTTACTACACCCCGGGAAGGGATATAATAAAGAAAGGAGTTTTTCCAATTTAAGGACAATCGAAATGGGATTCGTTTTTATTTAAAAATTAGAGTCAACTTGGGAGATTTAAGGTGTCCCAAGTCACCGGTTTGAATCCCGAATCGAGGAAAGGTTTGACTCTGTTTAACAGTCGCGAACCAGAAATTTGGGTAAGGAATTCTGTTAACCCGGGAGAAGGTGTTAGGCATTCCCGAGTTCCGTGGTTCTAGCACGGTCGCTCAACTGCTATATTTGGCTACAACCTGATTTTAATACATGTTCAACTTACAGTGCAATTTTTAAAGTTATTCACCGCTTTTGTCAATTATTATTTTATTTAAGAAAGTGAACGTCGTTTAAGAAAGTATTTTCGGATCACGTCACATGAAATGCACCCGGATTCTTGACACATTCCTATTCAACATTTTGGATTTGGATTTGGGTCGCATGAAATGCACACCCGTATTTAGGAATGTAATTTTATTAAAATCACGTCTAAAAAGACTAACGCGTTGTTATCTTTTGGGAAGGACGTGAAATTTGCTAAACGGACCGTCCCGAATTTCTAAGTATTTTTAATTAAGTAGTTAATGAGGGCCCCGCAATTTATATATTTGATTTGGCGAGGCTCGTCTCATTTTTTATTATTAGAAGGCCAACTTAAAGCAAACTAAAATTTTCTATTTATTATTTATCTCTAAAAGGCCTAATTAATTAGCATTGCGAATTGCTATTATTAAAAGTAATCAAGGAATTTGGGCCTCAAGTTCAAGTCTACGCTTGAACAAGAGTAAGACCTTTTAATTCAAGTATGTTACTTAACTAGGAAGGCCCAAAACCATATTACAAAACTAACCCCAACACAAATAAGAAAGAGCAGAACACTTTGTCTAGTACCTACTATCATATTATATTATACCAACATTTAAAAAGAGCACCAACCTTAGTTCCCATTTTATTAGCTACAGGTGTTGGGATAGTTCAAAAGAAAGGCAAGCTAACTGCTAACCTACACAAGTTAACCACCAAAAGCAAGCAAACGAAACAGTGGTTTGGATAATTCTGAAGACACAAGACTCAATGAAAGCTAGCATGTTCAAGAGCTGTATATATGGCACATAGAAAAGGAATGTGAATGCTTAAATATCAAATAACAAAAATCATAATAGGAAGAACCCAATATCTGGCGATTCAAGCACATCTCATATTTGAACAAAAGTACAGTGATGACTAAGAAAGACAAATAAAGGCTTTAATACTACCGATAGATCCAGTTACTCCAACCCAGCACAAATTAATTAGCTGACTTTTTCTTTAAAGTGCAAACTGCCGTGAAAAGGTTTTACCCAAACTTTACGTCAAAGAAAATCACCTTTGTTGAAAGTCAATCTCTTAGTATTTTCTAACCATTAAAGTTAAACAAGGAAATTTAGTTTGGAAGAAGGGTCATCACAGCCTTACTCTAAGGACCATTAACACAGAAACCACTACAAATCAATATCAAAGAATGATCCATCACAACACGCACACACACAATGATAGCACAAACAATAGGAAAAGGGTAGAAGAAGGAACCAACAAGCCTGCCAAGCTCATATTCGAGCAAATAAACACACTTCAACAAAATGCTTCACTTAACACAATATAGTGCCTACACTTCCCTTCACATATGCTTCACAAGAAATAGATGTTCAGCTCCAAATTCAATCAGCAAGCATAGGTCAACCATATATTTCAATCAAAAACACGAGAATAACATCGCAGAACTGAACAATAACCAAACTGAGGCATCGAATCATCCTGTGAGCAATGAAATAAAATAGAGATAGAAGAAACTGAACAACAAAATTTTCAGGGAGACGAAGGAAAAATTATTACACATTTCAACCTGATAGAACACCCAGTGACGATTATAGTATTTCAAATTGCAAATTCATACCTGAAACGCGAATAAAAATCAAACACTTAACCCGGACGCAGAACAAATCGCCACCGGAACGACGACCTCAAACCGTTTCTAACATCTCAGCTCCAAATCTGTTTGTGTTTTCAGCGTGAGCATGTGTGTTTTGTGAAGAAACTGACAGGCAGTGAGGGGTCGTTCGTTTCTACTCAATTGTAGCTATCTCCCTTGTGTGTTTTCAGCTGGGTCTCCTAATTAAAGAAGAAGATATAAGACGATGTGGGTAGGGGTTAGCAACGGACTCGTGGTGGCTGGTTGTTGTGTGTTTCTTGTCAGATCCGTCGCTGGTGGCGTCTCCACTCACTGGTGATCAATTCCAGTGAGGCTACAGCTCGAGTGAAGAAGCTGAAGAGAGGCACGATTGGGAGCTATTGGAGTCGGCGGCTATTGTGAGCTACTGGCTGGAGACGTTGGAGCTGAGGAACGATCGTGTATGAAGAAGGTTATCAACAGGAGGGTCGTTTGTGTTACAGCGGCGTTGATGGTGGTTTGGGATCGTGGAAGTTAGCGAACGAGGGTTTTTTTTTTTAGAAGATGGAGACGGAGGGGCTGGGGTCATTTTTTGTGCACACCTCCTGTGTAATCTCCTCCTAGGCGTTATTTTGTGTAGAAGTCTAGGTTAGATTTTGGTGGGGAAATGGGGCGGGTCACGGGTTCTTGGGTCGGGTCAGGCGGGTTTGGGCTTGAGCTGGGGTGGGTTTTATTTGGGCTCTAGGGAATTAAGACTAAAGAAGCCCAAAATCTGATGCAATTCCTTTTCATCCTTTTCCAAATTAATTCTTTTATTTCAAACTCTTTTTAATAATTAATTAATTTTTTTTTCAAATAAAACCAAAATAAGATCCAAACTAAATCCTAAATCAAATTAACCCTACCTCATTGAATTAGTTTAACTCTAAATTACCATAATTAACCAAATTAAAGGACAAACTACCAAAGTTCAAAATTAAAAAGTGCAAAAATAACTAATTTTTTTGACTTTTTCCCACTTCTTTCTTTTTTTTTATAAAATAACTAATTTTTCACCAAAAAATGTAAAATTAAATCCCATGTGCAAATGCAATATTTTTTATATTTTTCATTTATTAAGCAAAATAAACATGCACAGACAAATGCAAACACTTGACAGAAAATGCCACCAAAATCCACAAAATTTGCAAATAGTGGAAAATTATTTTATTTTGAATTTATGGGAGCAACTCATATAGGGCAAAATCACGTGCTCACAAGTACTTGCTAACCCAATTCAAATTTTCGGGGACACAACTTCTTGTTGTATGCTCTCGTCATTCTTTTTTGATACAACTGGCCATGACATACTGCTGTCAGTCTTTTCTCATCAAACAGACTTACTTACTTCAATCGGGTTTTGACCCACTCATCATCATCAATCTCTTCTTCAGCGACAATTCGAAGGGATGGAATCTCAACCTCCGCGGATATCACTGCTTCAGTACCGTATACCAACAAATAAAGCGTTGCACCTACTGAAGTGCAAACAGTAGTGCGATAACCCAGTAAAGCAAAAGGTAAGTTTTCATGCCATTTCCTAGAACCTTGAACCATCTTTCGAAGTATCTTCTTTATGTTCTTGTTGGCCGCCTCAACCGCTCCATTTGCCTTGGGACGATATGGAGTGGAATTTTGATGCATAATCTTGAACTGCTGGCATACTTTCTTCATCAAATGGCTGTTAAGATTAGCACCATTGTCTGTGATAATTACCTTTTGAAATCCAAACCGACAAATAATATTTGAATGAATAAAGTCAACCACTGCTTTCTTGGTCACAGATTTCAAAGTCATAGCTTCAACCCACTGAGTGAAATAATCGATGGCCACCAGAATGAACCTGTGCCTATTGGATGTTGCTGGCTCAATTGGTCCGATGACATCCATACCCCAAGAAACAAAGGGCCAAGGTGCGGACATTGTGTGCAATTCAGACTAGGGAGAATGGATCAAATTACCGTGCACCTGGCATTGATGACACTTACGCACAAAGTTGATGCAATTTTGCTCCGTGGTGAGCCAATAATAACCTACTCAAATAATTTTCTTTGCCAGAACATAACCACTCATATGCGGCTCGTAGACTCCGAAATACACTTCGATCATGATAGTCGTGGCTTGTATAGCATCTATGCATCTCAACAATCCAAGATCTGCAGTTCTTTTGTACAAAACTCCCCCACTTAAGAAAACTCCACTTGCCAAATATCGAATTGTTCTCTTTTGATCTCCCGTGGACTGTACTGGATACACACCCAACTTGATGTACTCCATGATATCGTGGAACCAAGGTTCACCATCAATTTCTTCTTCCACCATGTTATAGTAAGCATGTTGATCACAGACCCGAATATGCAAAGGGTCAATATAAGCCTTATCTGGATGATGTAACATTGATGCTAGAGTAGCCAAGGCACCAACAACCTCATTATGGATCCTAGGGATATCCCTGAACTCCACTAATCTGAACTGCTGACAAAGATCCTGCAGACATTGTTGATATGGTATGAGCTTCAAATATCGAGTCTCCCATTCGCCCTGAATCTGGTGCAATAACAAATCCGAATCTCTCAGAACCAATACTTCCTGGACTCTTATGTCCACAGCTAACCTTAAACATAAATGCATGCTTCATACTCAGCCATGTTGTTAGTACAATAGAAATAAAGCTGAGTTGTGACAGGGTAGTGGTGCCTTGTTTCAGAAATGAGCACAACTCCTATTCCAACCCCTTTCGTGTTAGTAGCCCTACCAAAGAAAAGTTTCCAACTGGGATTTTCGTCCTGTTGACCTCATCAATATGAATTACCTCTTCATTAGGAAAGTAAGTCTTCAAAGGTTTATATTTTTCATCCACCACGTTTTCGGCCAAGTGATCGGCCAAAGCTTGGGCTTTCATCGTTATCTGAGTCACATAGATGATGTCGAACTCTGTGAGCAAAATATGCCATTTTGTGAGTCTTCCTGTGGGCATAGGCTTCTGAAAGATATACTTTAAAGGATCCCGGCGAAAAATGAGGTAAGTAGTGTAGGATGACAGATAATGCTTCAACTTCTGTGCCACCCAAGTTAGGGCGTAACATGTCCTTTCAAGGGGAGTATACTTAACCTCATAGGATGTGAGTTTCTTGCTGAGATAATAGATGGATTGCTCTTTCCTACTGGCGACGTCATGTTGACCCAACACACAACTAAATGAATTATCCAAGACTGTCAAATAAAGAATCAAAGGTCTCCCGGGTTCCGGCGGGACCAACACAGGTGAGTTTGACAAATACCCCTTGATCTTATCAAATGCTTCTTGTCACTCATTAGTCCATTTGACCGTAGAATCCTTCTTTAGCAGCTTAAATATGGGCTCACAAGTTGTCGTGAGTTGAGCAATAAACATGTTGATGTAGTTCAACCTCCCTAGCAGACTCATCATCTCAGTCTTATTCTTTGGCGGTGGTAATTCCTGGATAGCTTTGATCTTTGATGGATTTAATTCAATGCCCCGCCAACTGACTATGAACCCCAACAGTTTCCTAGACGGAACACCAAATGCACACTTTGCAGGGTTGAGCTTAAGATTGTACCTGCAGAGCCTCTAGAAAAACTTTCTTAAATCTCTGACGTGGTCAGACTGCTTCCTAGACTTTATGATCACATCATCCACATAAACCTCAATATCCTTGTGTATCATGTCATGGAATATGGTATTCATTGCCCTCATGTAAGTTGCACCAGCGTTTTTCGAACCAAATGGCATGACCCGGTAGCAATATATTCCCTATGGCGTGATGAATGCCCTTTTTTCCGCATCTTCCTCATCCATTAAGATCTGATGATATCTCGTATAGCAATCCACAAAAGATCCAATTTCATGCTTGGCACAATTATCAGTCAAAATGTGGATATTTGGCAGTGGGAAGTTATCTTTTGGGCTTGCTTTGTTGAGGTCACGGTAATCAACACATACTCTGGTCTTACAATCATTATTTGGCACAGGCACAACATTAGCTAACCATGTGGGATACCGTGTAACTCGAATGACCGTTGCATCAAGCTTCTTTGTGAACTTTTCCTTGATCTTAACACTCACGTCAGTCTTGAACTTCCTTAACTTCTGCTTGATGGGAGGGAAAGCTGGATCAGTTGGATATTTGTGGACCACCAAGTCGGTACTCAGGCATGGCATGTCATCATATGACCATGCAAAAATATCCTTATATTCAAACAATGCTTTGATTATTTATTCTCTGATTTGTGGTTCAAGATGGACATTTATCTTGGTTTCTCTAACATTATCTGGATCTCCTAAATTGATTGCTTCAGTTTCATTCAAATTAGGCTTGGTTTTTTCTTCAAAATGGTTTAGTTCTTTACTAATCTCCTCAAATGCCTCATCCTCATCATATTTTGTTTCATCATCACACTCTATTTCTTGGATTATTATTTTAGAGTTAGATTGACTTTTAAGACTTGGCCGAAGATTCCTCATGCATGTCATGTCATTGAAACCAACGTAAAAAGAAATGTACAAAGAAGAAAAGAAAACAAAAAATAAAAACTATCGGGAATGTTGGAAAAGGGAAATTGTATTTCATTGAAAATAAATGATAACAGGGTTTGTACATCAACAAGCGAAAAATAAAAATTTGGGTCACAACCCTGGAATAACCCATATAGAAAGGAAAATAAAGCAAACTACCAAAACTTCTTCGGAGTAGGGAGAAGAGTAGCCTTCCAATTGTTAAACTTTACTTTCGTCCCGACGAACTGCACATCTGCTTTGCTGGAACCTTCTCCAACTTCTACCATGTTCACACCATCAAACAACCTCTGGAACCTTTCAATTAACTCTTCATCAATATCAACCATAGGACATAGAACTACTGACACTGGGTATTTCATAGCATCGGTCTTGACAAAGGACCTGGAGAGCCGCGGGATAGGCTTCGGAAGTGCCCACACCTTCTGTTTCTACCTTTTAGGCCTTTTCAAATCTGCCACTGTGGGTTTGAATCCAAGACCAAACGTACCTAAATTTTTAGGGAGGGACACTGCTATACGATACCCTGTAAGGATGCACCCAGACCTTTACCTGGTACAAAGCCATTTTTTAGCATTTCAGATTCCACCATGACGGATGCAGAGGCTATCTTTGGAGCTGGAATACATTTCCCTTCTGGAATCTTCTTAACCGACACAGTTTCAGAAACTTGGTAGACCCAAGGCCCTTTGTCATCTTCGGTCTCAATAAATGGGATAGAGGCATCACTGTAAGCACACAAATTCTCCTCACCATGCATGACGATCTCTTGTCTGTCCCACTCGAACTTGACCATCTGGTGAAAAGAGGACGGGACTGCTTTGGCAGCATGTATCCAGGGCTAACCCAACAACAAATTGTAAGAGACGGCCACGTCTAGTACCTGGAACTCCATGGTAAATTCAACCTATCCTATTTTCAATTCAAGCACTATATCGCCAACCAAATATTTTCCTCTATCGTCAAAACCTCGGACAGATATATTGTTCTTTTAGACCCTTTCGGTATTAATTTTCATCTTGTGCAAAGTGGAGAGAGGGAAAATGTTTGCACTGGAGCCATATCCACTAACACCCCAGTGACCACAGAATCTTCACATTTCACTGTAAGATAAAGATCTTTGTTGTGTTCGGTACCCTCCACAGGCAACTCGTCATCAAAGAAGGTGATCATGTTCACCTCAAATATCTTGTTAACAATCTTCTCCAAATGGTTTGTTGTGATTTTGTTGGGGACATGAGCTTCATTTAGAATTTACATCAAGGCCATGATGCACATCTGAATGGATCAACAATGATAGCAAGGAAATCTGAGCGGGAGTCTTTCTCAATTGCTCCACGATGGAGTAATCTTGTACTTTCATTTTTTCTCAAAAACTCCTCCGCCTCTTCTTTAGTGATTGGTTTCTTTACTAGAACTGGATTATCTCTGAGTGTTTTAGCTTTCGTTAACTCTTCCTGGGTAAAGCATCTTCTCAAAAGATTTAATCCCTGGGCCTCATTGACTTCTTCTTTCATTTCCTTCCCCTTATAAGTCACTATCACCCGCTCATAGTTCCATGGGATAGCCTTGGTGTTGATTACTGGAAACTGGGTCATAGGCTTGATGATTACAGGGTCCGTACGGGCATCCTCTACAATTATGATAGGCTTATTCGCCAACCCTCGCATGATCACCTTTGACTTTTCTTGCTTTACTACAGCATCAATCGGGGATCTCTTCTCAACTACCATAGATGGCTCACTGTTTGCCATGCTCAACTTGTTCAACGATCCTTCAACCATTGCTTTTGTTTTAATTTTTCCCTTGACTGGCTTAACCTCACTAGATCGAATCATCATGACGGATTGTGAAGACTTCTTGGGCTCCCCCTTCTTGTGTACTATCTCGATCATGTTTGTTTCATAATGGGTTGGTAATGGGTTCTGATTGATGTTAGGTGCTTTTGGAGTTTGGACCACAATATGGTTTATGTCGATGAGCTCTTGAATGGCATTTTTCAAGTACCAACACTTTTCTGTATCATGCCCCGAAGTACCAGAACAATATGCACAACTGAGGGAGTAGTCCAAATTCGTTGGAGGAGGGTTCGCCAATTTCAACTCAATTGGCCTCAGCAAATCCAACTGCCTCAATCTCTGGAATAAGCTAGTATAAGATTCCCCCAACGGGGTAAAAGTTTTCTTTTGCTGCAACCTCTCATTTTTGAATATTGGCTTGGGCCAGAAACCTAGACCGATAGAGTTTCGGTAGGCTCATGGAGGTGGGTAAGCATTTTGTGGAGTTGGGTAGGTATTTTGTTGGGTCGGGGCATGCCATTGTGGTAAAGAAAGAGGTTGGGTGTATGACTGGGCATTGTGGACAGAATACTGAGGGTCTGGTGATGGGAAGTAATGTTGGGGTAGATTATATAGGGTTTGGGTGTAGGTTCGGTGTTGGGGTCGAGACTGGGGGTAATGGTGTGGTGTGCTCCTCGGACCAAACCATGATCCTGAGTCAATTATCGCTACATCCTCTTTCTTCATCTTTTTGATCACTCCTCTGGTACCATTCTGAATGGCTTGGGTGGTTGCTTTGATAGCCGAATAGCTCATGATTTTGCTTGATTTAAGCCATTCTTCCACCAAGTCGCACATCTTCACTACCTCATTGAAAGACTTGCCTATGGTCGGTATCAGATGGCCAAAGTAAGTAGGCTCCAAAGCCTGCAAAAAGTACTGTACCATTTTGTTTTCCACCATCGGAGGGTTGACTCTTGCCGCTTGTTCTCTCCAGCGAAAACCATATTCCCTGAAACTTTCTCCTAGTTTCTTCTCTATCTTAGTCAAGGACAGATGATCTAGAATGATTTCTATGTTGTATTAGAAGTGTCGCACATACGCTTGGGCCAAATCATCCCAGGTATACCATATGATGTGATCCTGATGTGTGTACCATTCTAACACCGCGCTACTCAGACTCTGGCTGAAGTATGCCATTAACATCTCATCTCTCCCACCAACTCCTCTTATTTTGGTGCAGAATGCCCTCAAGTGGGCCACCGGGTCTCCGTGCCCATCATATAGGTCGAATTTAGGCATCTTGAATCCAACGAGAAACTGAACATCAGGAAATAGACACAGATCTTTATAGGCTACGCTCACCTGGCCTCCCAATCCCTGCATGTTTCTGAACGATTGTTCTAGGCTTCTTACCTTCCTGAACATTTCCTCTTGTTCTGGGTTTTAGGCGGTTTCTCAGTCTCAACAGGGAGGTCGAAATGAGGAGTGTAGGAGTAATGATCAGGGGCCTTGAAAGTAGGCTCTGGGGATAGTGCTGATTATCTTGAGTGTTGAATAATAGCTCACTAAAGGATCGATGGAGTGTAGCTGGGGGGTGCTACGAAAATAGGGGTAGTTGGTGGAGGGGGGTAAGAGATTGTTTTGGCTGGTGGTGCTTGTGTGGTTTGGGAAGTGGTGCCCTGATAATGGTGGTAATGGGTGAATGTCAATGCATGTTATGGGAATAAATCAATAGTGGAAGGTTCTTGGGATTGAGCTAGCGGTGGGAAGAAAGCAGGGTTGGTAGGGTATGATGGTGGGGGATGCCCTTTCACCCATGCTTGGTACATTTCGGCCATCTGATGTTTAAACTTATGTAGCTCCTCTTTCAGACTAACCTCAGACTCTTCCACCTCTCTCGACAGATCAATAACACTTGCGTCCAGTTCTTGGCCAGCCATGATCAACTTGTTTTTAGACCTGGTGTTGTACGGGTGGGTTGCCAGAAAGCCGAAAAAACTAACCACCTGTCTAGGCTCAATGACAACAACGAACTTGTTAGTGTTTTAAGATTTAACAGATAAGCAACCGCACATTTGGGATGCAAAGCACCTAAACATTTAACCACTTCTATTATGCATTTGATAGGTCGCATGTGTCATCTCGGCTTTCACTAATTTTCATTTTGCAATTTTCTTTCTCTCTTTCCTTTTCATTACTACTTTCTTTGCTTGATTCTTGTCTTTCTTCTTTTTTTCTTGCATTTTATTTCCTCTCTTGTTTTGCCATTATTTTTTTCCCCTCTATTTTCTCTTAACTTCTCTCCTCTTTTTCCTTTTCATTTCATGGTTATGGTCGAATCCTATGGGGATTGCCTACGTATCATGACGCTGCATGAATCAGACCAGGCATAGTTCTGGGGATAAATAAAAGAAAGACACATTCTTTTCCCTTTTACTTCAAATTTTATAAAATAAAACAAGATAGAAACATCCTGATTACAAAGACTTCCCTACAGACCTAAACATTTTTAGAAACTAAAATAAGACTCAAAATAGACTAACAGACTCTAATAGAAACTGCAATAGACTTGAAAGATAAAATCAAGAATACATAAGTGTTTCCCCTGCTGCTCCAGTTGGCCTTGCTGCGGGCCTATGCACCATGTCTTCTTGGAGGCGAAACAAATCATCCATGATCTGTCGGACAAAAATCATAACTGAGGCGAAGAACATGGACTGGGTCATGTCTTCACACTCATTTCACTTCATCACAATGTAGTCCTTAATCCTCCTAACTCTTTCCCTGATAATACCCTTCTCTTGTAGAAACCGTCCAATCTGCTGAGATCGGGCTCCAAAAACTTGTTTGGTAGTGTGATTTTGCACTTGAAGCTGTTACAAGTACTTTTCCAACTGTGACATTAGGGTATAGCAATGTTCCCTTTCTACTTTGAAATCTCTTTCATGCTTGGTCATTTCGTTTTCAAATACATTGGCCCTTTTCTTAAGACCCATCATTCCTTTGTCGTACTTATCTTTCAGCTGTTGGACGAAACTTGCTCGACCCTCCGCGCTCTTAGCTAACTTGTCTTGAGCTTTTACTAATTCCTTTTCAATCTTTTCTAGGTTAGCCCCGTAATCACTCGCCTTTCTCCTAAGGCTATTTGTTGGCCAAAGTAAAGGTTAGTTTTGAAGACTAACAAAGGAACTCAGGATGAACCAGGTCCATCACTCAGGTGCAAAAAAATGGGCAGATTCGAGCATGTGGATTACATGTGAAGGAGATAAGCTTAACTTGGTGTATTTAATATCTCTTGATCGAAAAGGTTACATAATTGATAAGGAGAAGGAGTCCTTACTCAAAGACAATACAATCCAATATATGAAAGGAGTTAGAAGTTGAAATCAACTAGAACTCTTCCACCAAAGAAGAGTTGCATCAGAACTCTAGTTATTTCTTCATCTACTAACTCTATAAATTGCAGGATGTTCTCACATTACAAGTGATTCACAAAACGCAGAAGTTAAAGTTGAATTGAGAGCAAAATAGAAAGGCCTTTTGCAAGCAATTCATGTGTGCAAACCTAAAGCTACATGAACCAGATTGAAGAACCAGCTCCATAGAGAGTTTTATGTATCTTTCTTTATTTCTAGTTCAATTATAGTAGATTTTTTATATTGTACCTTTCAGCTTATTTAGAAGCAAGTTTATTAGGTATTTAGATTTTTCAAGTTAGAGTTAACTTGAAGTTGTCGCAACAGTTGAGGTTGTGTGCTATAACGGGATTAGAGTTAATCCTTAGGTTTACAAAGAGATTTTGTAAATGTTGTTTTGGCTCAGTGATGTTAGTGGAAGTTTGGGAATATCTTACTGAGTAGTAGGTCGTGGATTTTTCACCTTTTGAACCAGGTATTTTCCACGTAAAAATCTTTATATTCTTTATTTTCTGTATTTATTATTTTGCAAACAACAATAGTTGAAACACCTAGAAGAACCAGGTCCTTCTATAGTTCAGATAAGCAAAAATTGGGTACCACACAAATCACCCCCCTCTTGTATGGTATTGATGTTTAGAACATCAATTGGTATTAGAGCAGGTTATCCTTGAAGAGACTAACACCTATGAAAAGATCAACATGAGTGCACCACCTGGAAACTGGGAAGGGCAATCCACCTCTAGGCCTCCACTCTTTAATGGCCAGTACTACTCTTGGTGGAAAAATAGAATGAGAGATCACATCATCGGAGAAGACGATGAGCTATAGGACATTGTCTCTAATGGTACCCTAGCTACCATGAAGAAGACTGCTGAAGGATTTGAGGAAATGGGAATAGAATGCTAAAGCCAAAAAATGGCTTTTGTATGGACTTGGTCCAGACGAGTACAGTAGAATTCAAAGATGTACCACTGCTAAGGAAATCTGGGACACTTTGTAAGTGGCTCATGAAGGAACACCTCAAGTGAAGAGGTCCAGAGGAACACTGTTGTATTCCCAAAATGAGAATTTCACCATGAAAGAAGAGGAAACCATCCAGGAGATGTATATAAGATTCACCACACTGACAAATGAACTTAAATCTCTTGGAAGGGTTATTCTTGAAGAAGACAAGGTTGAGAAAATTCTGACAAGGATTTTGCCTGTTACTTGGGAAAGAAAAATCACTACTATTCAGGAATCAAAGAACATTGTCACTCTCAAGTTGGATGAGCTAATTGGAAATCTCACTGCCTATGAACTTAGAAGGCAAACCATGAACATGGATGCACCCAAAAAGGAAAGGAGCCTAGCATTCAGAATCACTGAAAGTGTTGATCTAGAGGAGGATGAAATGACCATGATCTCAAAGGACTTCAAGAAGTTCCTAATGAGAGGAAAGGGTCCTTCAAAAAGTGGGGTTCTTGAAAAACAAACCAATGAGGGGTGTTACAAGTGTGGGAAGACTAATCACCATGTCAAAAATTGCCCTCAATGGGAAATTGAATGGAAGAAGGAAAGAATTGAACAAAGGAACAGGAAGAAGGAACAGGTTCGACCCAAGAAGAACAAAGGATCAAAAAATGCTATGGTTGCTGCTTGGGGAGAAAGCTCAGATGAGGACTCAGAGGATAAAGATGGAGATGAACAAGCAATCATGGCAATTGGAGAATCCAATGAGGAATCAGAGGTAAGTATAATTCATCTCAAAGACAAGATTAATTTTTTGTCTAAAAAAAGTCTATCTGAGTTACTCCTGGATTTCATTGATGAATTTGAGGATATAAACAATGAAAAGGAACAGTTGCCTAAGGAGTATGTGATTTTGAAAGCTAAGTGCAAAAATCTGGAACCTAGGGCTAGTGAAAGTGATAGTAAAAATGGTGAGTTAAATAACTAGGTTCATGAACTTAACACCACTATCCTAGAGCTAAGATCTGAAAATCTAAAATTGGAATTAGGAACGGGTAAAAAGAAAGCTGATCACACATAACTCACATTAGAAGAAAACCTAGGAAAAACGAAAGACGAGTTGTACAAAAGAGATAAGCAGATAAGAATCCTTAAGGAGGATCTAAGCAAGGTTAAGCACGAGATAGACATAATTTGTAAATGGAATAGGTCCTCTGATACACTTTCATGGCTACATGAACACCATAGTAGCAATAAGAGAGGAATTGGCTACAGGACCCCTACACCTAAGTGGGATCCCAAAAGCAAGTACCTCACACTTCCTAAGATCATAATTTGCACACACTGTGGTAAAATTGGTCACTATAAAAATGAATGTATTGCAAAAGAAAAGGCTAGTCAAAAGAATAAAGAATTTGTTCAAGGGAAAAATAGACTGCCAGGTTGGGCTAAAAAGAATCTGATTCACCCTTTTGCCTGTAGAAAGGGACCCAAACTAGTTTTGGTTCCTAATACTAACCCTTGATTTTCTTTTGTAGGTCCAAGTGAAGGGGAGTAGCCAAATATGGTACATGGATAGTGTCTGTTCAAAGTATATAAGAGGAAGTAAGAACCAGCTCCTTTCACTTGAGGACCTCAAAGGAGGTAATGTTTCCTTTATAAAATGGGAAGAAAGGTGAGATCATTGGGGTTGGAAAGGTAGGTAAGACTGATTCTCACTCTATTGAGAATGTCTACTTGATAGATGGCCTAAAGTACAGTCTAATCAGTGTATTACAATTATGTGATGAAAGTAACTTGTTAGCATTCACCACTACCAAATATTTTTGTGATTAATCTTACCATTGACAAGATTGTTTTGCAGGGAAAAAGAGTAAACAATACATGCATTGTAGATTTGTCAACACTTTCAGAAAATAAACTCACTTGCTTAAGTATGTTGGTCAATGATCCCCTCTTTTGGCACAAGAGACTTGGACATGCAAGTCTGAGTCAACTCAACGAATTAGTCTCCAAGGATCTGGTGATAGGTCTGCCTAACATCAAGTTCAAGGAAGATAAAGTTTGTGAGTCTTGTACAAGGGGAAAGCAGGTAAGATCCTATTTTAAATGGAAGAAAGTGGTAAGCACCACCAGAACAATGGAACTGGTCCATATGGATCTCTTTGGTCCAATGAGAACATTAAGCGGAGGTGGTAAAAGATATGTGATGGTTCTTGTTAATGGTTACTCTAGGTTTACTTGGACATTGTTTCTAACATCTAAAGATGAAGCATTTGACATGTTTGCTTCTTTTGTTAGAAAAACTCATAAACAACTAGGTAATCAACTTGCATCAATTAGTTCTGATCATGGAACTGAATTTGAAAATGCTAAGTTTGCTGAATTTTTTGCATGCTACATCATAAATAGTTGCATGACTTGACCTCTTGTTAAGAAGATTCCCTATGAGTCACTTAAATGGAGAAAGCTAAATATATCCCATCTTAGGGCATTTATATGCAAGTGCTTAGTGCACAATAATGGCAAAGACTCCCTAGGTAAGTATGATCCCAGAAGTGATGAGGGAGTATTCTTGGGATATTCTTTACATAATAAAGCTTATAAGATCTATAACAAAAGAACAATGTATGTAGAAGTGTACATGTGATTTTTGATGAAACTAACACTCTTTCTAAGAAACGGGAACATGAAGATGAAGCAATTGAGTTGTCCATGAACCTATTCCTTAGTAACAAAACCAGGAAGAAACATCTAAAGAAATTGACACTCCTATTGCAACATCCACAAAATTGGATGTAGATGAACCCGGTTCATCTGTTGATCAGAAGTTGTATAAAGGAATGATTGGTTCTCTTTTGTATCTTACTGCTAGCAGACCTGACATTGTTTTCAGTATAGGTCTTTGTGCTCGATTTCAAGCAAGTCCAAAGAAGTCCCACTTGATTGTTGCCAAGAGAATATTAAGATACTTGAAAGGCACCACTGACCTTTGCCTTTGATATCCAAAAGGTAGTAATTTTAACCTAGTGGTATATGCTGACGTTGATTATGCAGGTTTTCTTGTGGATAGGAAGAGCAACTCATGTATGGCATACTTCCTTGGTTCATGTCTTGTGTCACGGGCTACCAAAAAGCAAAATTCAATGGCCTTATCTACTGCTGAAGCTGAGTATGTTGCTGCTGCTTCATGCTGTGCTCAATTCTTGTGGATCAAACAACCATTATTGAACTTTGGGATTGATGTTGGTTGCATCTTTATTTTTTGTGATAACACTAGTGCTATTAGTATGACAAAGAAACTAGTTCATCATAATAGAACTAAGCACATAAACGTTAGGCACTATTTTTTTGAGGGACAACTATGAGAAAGGCTTGATCACTGTGGAGTTTTGTGCTACTAAAAAAAAAATTGCTGACATCTTCACAAAAGCCTTAAGTAGAGATCGCTTTGAGAGGAACAAGTTAGAATTAGGGATAATTAAGATCACCTAAAAGGACCAATTCAAGGTTAAACAAAAAAATGACAGAAAAAAATTGGTTAGAAAGTCTGTAAATTGTGTATAATTGGATTAAATCTTGCTCGGACTCATACTTTCCATAGTATACTCTTGTGCCATGTGTTAAAATGACTCATTAATCACTAATTATATTTTCTCTATTTTGGCAAATTTAGACTCACACAAGAGAATTGTCAATGAAGAACATAGTTCATCAAGGTAACACAGTATGTTTTTTGCACACTACATAATTTGAAATAACTATATTTGGATCATGAGAAGAGTCCTACCAAACTCCTTTTGGACTTATCTGTTACAAGTGAACGAGTCCCATTCAAAAGAGTCCTAATCGAATGGAAATACCTAGATTCTAGGGATACACTCCAACGTCTCTTCAAACCTAAATTTCAGTTTGATTAAACTTCTTAGAGTCTAAAAAGTTGTAGCTACCCCATCAATTATTCCTCTGCATATTGATCAACTTTAGTGTATTTCTTACTTCATCTATCTCAAGTCGTAAAAAACTTTCATTCTTCTTTCATCTTCCAAACACAATCTAATTCTTTTCTTTTCCATACCCTAGCCTAGATATGTCAAACACCTCTGAGAATCCTTCATCACCACCACAGGAAACCATTTCCACACCTTCTACCACTGCTTCAAACACACCAATCTCTAAGAAAATTAGAGTAAAGATGATGGCTCGTAAGATTTTTGCTGATGGAGAGGAGATCAAGAAAATAAACAAGCAATTGAAAGCAGGTACGGAAGAAAAATCCTGGAAATCTGAAGATTCATTTAAGTCTGCTACTAAGGGGGAAGAAAGTAGGTCTTCCGAAACTGAACAAGTATCTTCTGATTCTAAAGTTTCTCCTAAGACAATTTCTAAAGTTGCTACAAATTTGGAGAATAGATTTGTAGGATGTATAGAAAGTGTTGAGACTACATAATCTGGAGAAGTTGGTGGTAAAAATAAAAAAGAAAAAAAAAAGGAAAGAAAGGGCGCTAGGAGTACTGTGAGGGGAAAGGGTAAAAGAGTGACTGATTCTTCACCCACTCCTATTGGTCTAACAAAAGAAACTGAGGCAATGGTTGTTTGGGGAGAGTAATTTAGTGAAATAGAAGAGAGTGTGAGCAAAACAAGGGGAAGTGGGTCTAGCAAAGCTGCTGAGGGGTTGGTTCAACTTGAAAAAATATAGATGAACTTGTTCCATCTGAACAGGAAACCTTCGCGGACCTACTGATGGGGTTATCAATAGCACCAAAACTCATGCCATTCCCTATGGTTTCATTCTCATAGTTGTGCTTTCACATTTAAAGGTACCTATGAAGAAGTGGGAGGTTAGTACAAGAAAGGATCATTTTGGGGTTAATACTCTGCTTGCTTATGATTATGAAGTCAATTTCATTCCTAATGAATCTGGTTCATCTAAAAAGACACCTATCAATAGAAAAGTCAAATTCAAAGGATGTTGAGATAGCAAGGCTGAACTTGCAAGGGAAAAGGAGAAGAATGATGGAATTCTTCAAGACATGCTGAAACTTCTCCAAGCAAATAACTCAGCCCTACCTCTTCCAAGCCTTAAGACTCCTAACCTAGTGTAGATCAACCAATGACCCAGTTCAGGACGTTTTGTTTCTTTTGCTCATGTTTTCAGTATTTTTATTTCTTCTTATGTTTTGTGGTAGAATCTTGTCAATCATCAATGAAATTCACTATTTTTTCTCTCACTGTTTGTTCATATTTCTTTTATGGTTAAAATTCTTAGCTTGATCTATGATGATTAATCCATGATTGCATTTTAAGTAGCCGCGGTGGCCATGAGTAAGCTTTAAAATTAGGTTATCTCATATTTTTTATGCAACTTTTCAATGACGCCAAAAGGGGGGAAAAGGTTGCACTTTAAACAAGTGATGTTTACACTTTGAACTGTGATGTTTATAACCTAATGTACCTGGTCCTTGATGATAAGTGATAAAAAGGAAAAATGTTTCCGTGTTGATGTTGAGCTGAGTTGAAACAGGGTCTAAGCTTATGAAAAGCACAGAGTTTGTCATCATCAAAAAGGGGAAATTTGTTGGCCCAAGTAAAGGTTAGTTTTGAAGACTGGCAAAGGAACTCAGAATGAACCAGGTCCATCAATCAGGTACATAAAAATGGGCAGATTCGAGCATGTGGGTTGCACGTGAAGGAGATAAGCTTAACTTGGTGTATTTCACATCTCCTGATCGAAAAGGTTGCATAATTGATAAGGAGAAGGAGTCCTTATTCAAAGAGAACACTATCCAAGATAGAAAATGAGTTAGAAGTTGAAATCAACTAGAACTCTTCCACCAAGGAAGAGTTGCATCAGAACTCTAGTTATTTCTTCATCTACTAACTCTATAAACTACAGGATGTTCTCAAATTACAAGTGTTGCACAAAAACGCAGAATTAAACGTAAATTGAGAGCAAAATAGCAAGGCTTTTTGCAAGAAATTCGTGTGTGATTCAAGTGTGCAAACTTGAAGCTACATGAACCAGATTGAAGAACCATCTCCATAAAGAGTTTTATGTATCTTTCTTTATTTCTTGTTCAATTATAGTAGGTGTTTTATATTGTACCTTTCAGCTTATTTAGAAGCAAGTGTATTAGGTATTTAGAGTTTTCAAGTTAGAGTTAACTTGAAGTTGTCACAACAGTTGAGGTTGTGTGCTACAACGGGATTAGAGTTAATCTTTAGGTTTACAAAGAGTTTTTGTAAATGCTGTTTTGGCTTAGTGATTTTAGTGGAAGTTTGGGAAAATCTTACTGAGTAGTAGGTCGTGGTTTTTTTACCTTTTGATCTAGGTATTTTCCATGCAAAAATCTATGTGTTCTTTATTTTCTGTATTTATTATTCTGCAAACAACAGTAGTTAGAACACCTAGAAGAACCAAGTCCTTCTATAGTTCAGATAAGCGAAAATTGGGTACCATACAAATCACTCCCCCCCCCCCCCTTCTTGTGTGGTATTGACGTTTAGAACATCACCATTTATGAGCTTCTCATCTTGTCTACTTCTGGCCGGATTCTCAGCAGCGATTTTCATTCTTTGAATTTGAGCTCGTAAGGTTTCATTTTCCTGGGCCAACTTCCTTATTTATCCTTCAACTTCTTGGATTTGTAGATCATTATTGAACTCAATGTTTCTTAATTTCTCTTCAAGAGTGTGAATGGTAGATTGATACTTTTTATCCTTCTCTCCCCAGGCCAACCTTTCCTTGACTTTCTCATCGAAAGCATGCACATGCGATCTTTTTGTTGGTCTCTCGGACTCTGGCTCATTCCTTGCACCTGACTTTCTTTCAAACCACTCTACATAATTTGGATTAACTTCCCCTTTATCAACATTTGGTACCTGGGTTCCATTTTTCTAATACCGACAATTGTTCCAATCTTGCTGAACTAAAGCCTCTAGCAATGCGGCCTCTGATAGAGTTCTATGACCTGGGTGGTTAGATCTTCATCTTCAGGAACCACCTGACATCTCCCTAACTGCCTTAAGACCCTCTGTGGTGCGTACGGCTGGACACTCCTCAACCCCATCAACATCAAGTAATCCTTTATAGATGTCATATGTATGATTTCTACCATTGGGAGCCATCCTATAGTCCATTCGACTTGACTTGCTTTCAGAGCTTTCAAATGGGAGATCTAAGCATCAAACCTTTCTAGAGCGTTGTAATATTTCACACTTTCCTCATAGCTTTTGATGAAGTTATCTTTGCTTGAAACATAGCTCATGAATTTGGGGTGATGACGGAGATGCTCGATCAACCACATTTGTAGAAGAACACTACAGCCTTCGAAGAATTGAGCCCCGGATCTACACAATGTCAATGCCCGGTAAATATCTACCAGTACTAGAGGAGCAAGTGTGTGATCTTTCTTTGTAATAAGGGTTTGTGCAACTCTAGCCATGCGGGTATCTACTGTCCCTTCTGCATTTGGAAAGACTACGATTCCCAGGAACGCAACTATGAAGGCGAACCTACGATGAATTTGCCAAATGTTCTTGTCCTGTTTGTTGTTCAATCCCTTTTCATGTGTTTCAAACCCAACCGAATGCCCGAATCTAGAATATAGAAATTGAAAGGAACAACATCCGTTGTCCACATAAGCCTTTTTCATTTATTTGTTGATATTAAGAAGATCAAAGAATTTGTGCACTGATGGGGCCCTCGGGAATATCAACTATTGTTTTCTCAAGTCCCGGATAAAATGAATGTATCCAGCTATTTCTTCTAGTGTAGGCGTGAGCTTGAAATCCAAGAAACGAAAGACATTGTGCACAGGGTCCCAAAAGGTTACCAAAGCTTGGACCAAATCTTCCTGTGGTTTGATTTCCAATATATCAGTAAGAGCACCTAACTGTTCTTTCACCCAGTCTTGACCATCTTTTTCCAAAGTATACCACCACATGCGCAACTACAACTGAGCCTTCTCTATAACTATTAATTTCGGGTCCTGGACAGTGTTCATCCTGGTACCTGTGAATGGTTAGGGTTAGGGTGGACTCTGATAGATTTTGAGAAAACGGTATTTGACTCACAAAGGAATGAGCAGAAGAAAATGACCCTTTCCTCTTCTACACAAAAGTAGTTACTTTCGCAAATGTGGCCCTTTTGCAATTTCAAGTAAATTTTGAGGCCGGGGGAAGACACTTATAAAATGACCCTATTACTGATAGACTTGTTCGTTGTCTACGAAAATATCCCTTCGACAACTGAAAATATTCTAAGGCTATCTCGGTGAAAACTGTGTCGAAGCTGGGTCAGCTTATTCTTGTCTAAAGACCTACCTACAACTTCACTTTTTTTGGTTAATTTTGCAAAAAGAAGGTCGAACCCTATGTAGGTTGCCTACGTATCCCACATCCGGTGAGAGACCTGCATAGTTCTGGCAGC
The DNA here is from genome assembly GCA_026770625.1 of Nicotiana glauca. Taxonomy (NCBI): domain Eukaryota; kingdom Viridiplantae; phylum Streptophyta; class Magnoliopsida; order Solanales; family Solanaceae; genus Nicotiana; species Nicotiana glauca. Next base: position 26,692 of record MDKF010417899.1, read on the forward strand.
TTTGACATAATTTTAAAAGAAAACACAAATGACTCGTTTTGAAAAGACTCTTTTTTTGTTTTTTTTCTTTTTCTTTTTCTTTTTAAAATTCCTCTTTTTTTAAAAAAAATTGGTAGAGTTTCGGGATATTTTCAAATACCGGGTTTATTTCCTTTCTACGTCACTCTTGGTTTTTCCCCTGATTGTCTTACCTAGCCTGTCAGCATCCAGGCCGAAACAAATAAATATTAACATAGCATGTAAGATGCATCAGGATGGTGTGTTATTTTGGGTAAACATGTCCTAGACGGACCAACCCCTGTGTTGAGTTCCCTAAGTCAAATGCATGTGATGCAAACAAAACTTCCTACTAGGGATCCAGCATGAGGTTATGTTCTTCTAGGTTTAAACCTGGGGTATTGTTCTAGACTAGGCTTACCCGAGTGGACAACTCGAGCCGAAGTGGGGGCAACGTACCAGGAGCACAAAAGTCCACCCGGCCTTATTGTTGATCCATGCCTCATTCTAACGGGTATGACTTCTAATATAAAGTGGGCCATGCGTACGTGTGCACCAATTTTAGAATAATCAGAAGGGTGGCGTAAGAAAGCATTCTAATAACATTCAAGCAATGATAAAATGGCAAATAAACAGCAGTTAGCGCATTAGGTTCACAAAATACAGTAATATTAACAATAAACAAAGCCAAGTAGAATCATATTAACAAGCTCGAATTCTTCAACCCTGAATCAAATGTTCTGGGTTCTTATCCTCAGCAGAGTCGCCAAAGCTATCACACCTCCTTTTTACTACCCCCGAAAGGGTATAAGGGAGTTTTTTTCAATTTAAGTGACAACCGAACCGGGATTATTTTATTAAATTTAGAGTCACCCCTTGGGATGGTTTATGGTGTCCCAAGTCACTGGTTTAGAATCCTGAATCGAGGAGATTTCACTCTATTTTAATGTCTGCAAAACACAGAAATCCGAGTAAGGAATTTTGTTAACTCGGGAGAAGGTGTTAAGCACTCCCGAGTTTCGTGGTTCTAGCACGGTCTCTTTGATCATACTTGGCTTAATCAGATTGTTTAATTACTCATTTTAGAACCTATGTGCATTTGCCTTTTTAATTAATAAATTCAAAACAGGTCACGCGTACGTGTACCCATTTGTTTTGGCGCGTCAAAAATCATATCACGCGAACGTGTCCACATTTAGTAACGCTTTATTAATATTAAGAATGTTTAGTCGAAGTTGCGCGAATGCATACTCCGATTTTATTTTTCGAATCGTAATTATGTCATGCAAATGTGTACACAATCACAATAGTAGATTAAATCGCACTTAAATGCCTTTCTACGAACATTCGGTTTCAAGATCTAGTTATAATTTTTGTGAGGGCCTTGAATGATGTATAGGATTCATTTGTAAATGGCATGCCTTAACTTTTTTTTAACAAAAAAAACTTATACTCAACTAAAGTGAATTATGGATGCTCGGGTTTGATCTAATTAAAGTCCAATCTAAAATTATTAATTATAAGCAAGCATTGGATAGATTACTGGGCACTTAATTATTTTGGGAGAAAACTGGGTGAAAATAGCATGGTATAGACAGTTTTCGGACTGGTCAATCAAAAATAGCTAGCGTTTACCAAGTTAATGAAAAATAGCCACTATTTTGCTGCAATAGAGACCGGTCCAGCATAATATACTGGAGTTCGGTGCACTTATGTATGAACTCCAGCATATTATGCTGGACCGGTATCTTTGCTGGCTCCAGTATAATATACTGGAGACTGGAGAACCGGTGCTCCAAACTCCAGTATATTATACTGGACCAATATACTTGGTGGAACTCCAGTATATTATGCTGGAGTTCTAGTGTACTTATGCTGGAACTCCATCATATTATGTGTAACGACTCGACCGGTTATTTTGAGTTTTTGCACTTTGATCGCCAGTTCTCGGGCATGGCTTGCCCCGTATTATGTATTATGACTAATGTAGATTGTTGGTGTTGGTTTTCAGGAAATTTGGAATGAATTTGAAAGAACAGTTTCAGTTGAAAGCTTTGAATTTGAAAGGATTGACCAAGAGTTAACTTATTTGTATATGAGCTCGGATCAGAGTTTTTATGATTTGGTTAGCTTCGTTAGGTGATTTGTGACTTAGAAGTGTGATCGGAAGTGATTTTGGAGGCACGGTGTAGAATTAGGCTTGAATTGGCGAAGTTAGTATTTTGACGATTTTCAGTTGGTAGGTGAGATTTTGATCCGAGGGTCGGAATGGAATTCCGAGAATTTCTGTAGCTTCGTTAGGTGATTTTGGAAGTATGTGCACAATTTCAGGTTATTCGGAAGTGATTTGGTTGGGTTTTTGATCAAATGCGTGTTTCAAAAGTTTTAGAAGAACTTAGGCTTGAACCCGATGTAAATTTGTTGTTTTGATGCTAGTTTTGGTGTTTTGAGAGTGCAACTAAGTTTTAATGATCATATGTGCCGTGTTAGTATGTTCGTATGCGGTCCCGAGGAGCTCGGGTGAGTTTCGGATAGGTTTGGGCTGCGTTGTGCTCGTTTTTCTTAATTGAGTTTTGAGACTTAAATTGATATTTTCACTGTTGTTTGGGCTGAGCACTACTATTTTATTGATGCTCGAGGGGCTTATGATGTTTTCTAGACTGAGTGAGGCCGAGGGCCTGAGATACATTTATATGCCACGAGGTGGCTGGAGTGATGTGAGGAGGCTTTCAGGCCTCGAGTGTGATGTGAGAAGGCTTTCAGGCCTTGAGTGTGATGTGAGGAGGCTTTCAGGCCTTGAGTGTGATGTGAAGAGGCTTTCAAGCATCGAGTGTGATGTGAGAAGGCTTTCAGGCCTTGAGTGTGTGAGGAGGCTTTCAGGCCTCGAGTGTAATGTGAGAAGGCTTTCAGGCCATATGTTGATATAGCGCTTGGGCCATAAGGGGCCCCTCCAGAGTCTGCACACCCACAGTGAGCGTGGGTACCCATATGATATGATATTGAGCCCGAGGGGCTGATACTGTTTTGAGTGACTGATATTGTGCCCGATGGGCTGATACTATTCTGAGCGATTGATATTGATCCCGAGGGGGTGGTATTGTTTTGAGATATTTCCCGAGGGGCGAACTTTTATGTGCTCATCTTGCATATTTACTTGCCTTTTACCTGTTATACTGTGGTATTTGTGCCCGAAGGGGCAGATTTTCTGTGCTTATCGGCACTAACTATTTTGAAATCATTTCGTAACTGTTGAAAGGATCATTTTCAAAAGAGATTTAAACTAAGCCAAGATATTTCCAAAGCTTTCACAGCTTCACTGTTTTCTCAAGGATTGTACCCTGCTTCTATACAGCATAATGGTTTGCTTTACGTGATTTTTTATTGCTCAGTTATTATTTACCTTTGTTACTCACTGAGTTGGAGTACTTACTTTACTCCCTGCACATCATGTGCAGATGCATGTATTTATTCACCTGGTAGCGGGTTTTGGCCGATCAGAGGCTCGGTATATAAGTTAAGGAGGTGACTGTCAGCATTCGCAGCACCATGTTTCTCTCTTTTTGTTCATTATTCCGATTTTGTATATTTTAGACCTTGTAGTGGATTTACATTCTAATAGATGCTCGTGACTTGTGACACTTCGATTAGGGTTGTGTTGGGTTGACGTTCCGCTAATTAATACCATTAAGTCATATCTAATCTGCTTATTTGTGTTTAACTATTTTGAAAAGACGAGTTGGGTTAGTTGGCTGGCCTCGTCTTCACGAGAGGCGCTATCACGATCGGAGCGGGGTTTGGGTCGTGACAAGTTGGTATCAGAGCCTAGGTTACTAGGTCTCACAAGTAATGAGCAGGTTTAGTAGAGTCTCGCGGATCGGTACGGAGATGTCATATTTATCCTCGAGAGGCTGCAGAACCTTTAGGAAAACTTCACATTCTTGAATTCTTATCGTGCGTTCTTGATTTAACTTGAAAATAAACTCTTGAAATTCCTTCTACGCATTTGTATGCGCACATGAGCGCTCAGTATCAGATGTGCCTTGATGGCTTGCGATTCCCCGATCAAGAGGCGAGATATGATCTCTAGGAGTTTGATGTTGGGCCAGTCTGGAGGAATTGAGGCAGGATCCTTGCCTATGGCTTGAGCACTGAGGTGCTGATTGTGTGAGTAAGTCTTTTGAACTTATATGTCCGGCAGTGTCCCTATTAGTGAAAGTGACGGTTGAATAGCTATGTGATGAGTATATTAGTACTGCAGGATGTATCTATGTAACTTGGAAGTGATGAGGAAGGCCTGCGGGATGATAAATGAACTATTAAGTGTATGATTCCATTGTGATTGGATGTGTAGCTCTGAGTTATGGGCGCGTAAAAAATATTTTCGTGTCTCCTAGATGGGAGTGAAGTAAATTTCATGTTGTGGTATGAGTTTAGACTCGGGAAGACTAAGTAACTGTGTAATGTGTATAACGGTGGAAGGTATACAGAAATGCTATATTGAGGCGAAGCAGGTGGGTTATCCCCGGTGGAGTGTTCAGAAGTGGTGTGATCCTTATGTGTGTGTTAGAAGATCTCACGTGTATTGGAAAGGTACGTGTTGAAATTTGAAATTTCAGATTTTCTTAAGAGAGTGGGCTTAACTGTTGCGGGGATGAATGCGAGATTTGTAGAAGATTTACAGAACTAGATGATTTGTGTTTTCACAACTTCTAAATTATTTGAGTTTTAATCTCACTATGGTATTGTGGCATCAATATAGTAAAAGTGTTATGGGTTATTGAGTGTATCTTGATCTATGGCTTCGAGCCAAGTGGGGGAGTCGGCTGTGAGCAATTGATTGCACAGTTGGGTGCTACGTTAGTTCCAGTTTAGGGGCGTGCGAGTGAAATATTTATGGCTAGAGTAAAGGAAAGTTTGACAAAGGTTATATTATGCTTCATAGAGTATGAGAATCACGGAATGTCTATAGTGTTGTGGGTAAAGGATGCTCGGCGCATAGAGCAGGAAGTTTCTTGGTTGTATTGGGATGAGGATTTCATTTTGCGGTATCGGAGTGCCAATGAGGCAAGGGTGGTTCTGATCGTTAGGTCAGGTAATCTCAGTTTGAATAGAGTGAATGACTTTCAAGAATGGTTCTAATGTGTTCAAGATTCTACAGGAAACAAGCGGGTATCTTAAGCTTCTGTAAGTGGTTAGGGACTGTGTTTTCATTGGGAAAAGGTCAAGACTTGTGGCCTTTTTATGATTAATTATGGGATCCTATGTATTGGTATCTGGAAGTTAAAGGTAACGGATTCAGATTCGTAGGAAGTTCTTTAGAGTAAAGTATTATGGAATGCGGTGTTTTTGGGGATATTGAGAGAGTATTCAGTGGCTTATGTTTTTGGACAGTGTGGTCTTGTGCTTGGGTCTCGGGTAGTGAGCCTGGGTTGAGAGATTGTGGTATACAGCAAGAGAGGATATCAAGTTGAAAATGAATCAGAAGGAAATCTAGATAGATGAGGTAGCTTGATGGTAGACCGAAACGGTATGGAAAGGATATGATTAATTCCTTGTATGTGTTCAAGGTAATGGGTTCTTACAGGTATTTTTGCAGCAATGCTCTTGGGTTTTGATAGCTTGCTTAGCTTGGTCTAGATAGAAGGATTTAGTCATGGCGGTTTAGTTTGTGCGAATGGAGTTGGGAGAGTTCTTGTTGATTTCTACTGTGGTTAGAGATGTGTATTTTCTACGAGTGTGAGAGGCATGGGATGCGTAATGATTTTCTTCTAGATGTGATCAATGGAAGTTCTTAGCTAGATGGGTTACAGTTCAGTTCCGAAAGGGAGTTCATAAAACTCTTAAGCAGCATATAGCCTCAGATGATTAAGGAAATGGTACTGCTAATTGGGAGTGATTTAACGATAGTATATGTTCAGAAAAAGGGTAATGTGATTAAGTTAATGGCACTTCGGTAGTATTGCGGCACTTTCTTGTTAGATCGACTAGTGGTATTCGGGTTTGCTTGGTGGCATTCGGAAATTTTGGAGTATTTATCGTGGGATGATGGGGTATTTGAGGTGTGGTATGCTTTCGGGAAGCTAAAAATTGGGATCATGTGCGATGATTCATGTGCTATATGGAGTTGGAGACTGGGAGTGCTCATGTGCGGGCTATATTGTGGTTGTGGATCGTGTGTATCGGCACCGTTTAGCGGCTATCAGGATTTGGAGGCTCGAGTGAATCGTTATTTGCTGGTATGTTAGATTTTGGATGTGATGTTGGAATTCAGACTGGTTATCTTAGTGTTGGGTTATCCTGGACTATTGCGCTATGGGCTATGCCGGGAATGCCACGGGTTGAGTGGCGAGGTGCGTTAGATTATGTTCTAGCAGAGTGGTTTATATTTCAAAGACCCAGCGGGCGGCTGGGAAGGATTGCTTTTCTTAATTTGGCCTTTGTGATGGATGTCAGTGCAGAGGTTTCTACCATTGATTCAGTTCTGGTGTTGATGGACTTTTCGGATGCGTTTCTTGTGGCCGGCATGTCGCCGGGCGAGATTGTGGATTTCGATATTGATTCGGTGTCGGGCACCATATTGTATGGCTCCGGTAGGAGTTGTAGTAGTGGAAGGAGCAACTTCAGGCTTCCTTGATAAGGATTTTGTTGGCAAGCCAATGTGGATGCGTGTTCTAGCTTGAGTCGGATCGGTTGGCCCCGAATAGTATTGTTGAAGGATAGGTTGATTCGATCATTATTGATCTTGTTAGTGATATGGGGAGATCTATGAGTTATTTTCTGTGTTGTGAGACGTTATAATTTTTTGGTTATGGGCACATGTGGTGCGGTTCTATTGGGAATTCATAGTGGAAGTCGAATGCGAAGAGTAATTGGGTGTTACTTGGTGAATGGAGTATGGGTTATGACCTATCGGGTTGTGTGGCGTATGTTAAATTAACATAGATATACAGGTTCAAGAAAATTCAAATATTATTGCACTTATGAATATGAAGGCCATCATAACAACCTATCATTCAAACAACATTTCTAGCATTCATGTTAAATCAGATTTACAGAGGTTTTAGCATAAGGCCATGGTGTGTACCTTGATGCTTGAAAATTGCTCCAAAATACCAAATAAAAATAGATAGCTCAGCAGCAGAGAGACAGCAATACTAATCAATACTCAGCTTCAATACCAAGTCATAAGGGCTCAAAACCCCAGAAATACCAAGAAATATTGTTAAACTTTGTCACCAAAAGAAAAGAAGAAGAGTAGGGTCTGTTTTTTCGTGTCTAGAGAGTGAGGAGAGTGCCTTATTTATATCTCAGAAATCTGTTGTGTGCCTTGCAAGTCAAGGAATATTTTTTTCCCAGAACACCCCTCACAAAGCATCTTTTCTAACAGCAATTGGATATTTGGCCATTTCTATTTGGCTTCAGCAACTTGTACTGACAGAATAACACCAGTTGTCCATGCCCCAGAAGGCCAGAACATTCTAGATACCTTATCTGAAAATTCTCATTTCTAACTCCCAAATTACCCCCCTTAAGCTTTCAATTATTCAATTAACCCCCTATAGGTTCATATTTATTCTCAAATCAGGACTAACAACATCATGCAAAGAACAATACGAAATAAAAATCAAAGGAACAAAATCATCAAGCTATTGGACCTTTAGTCTAACCATAAAACAACTCAGAAAATAAACGAGAACAAAAATATTCAAACCCATAACCAAAACGAGTCTCAAAAGAAAATTGTTAAAACTCATTGAAACCGACTACGGAGAGGAGGACCTAACAAAAGTCTAATAAACATGAATACATACACTAAATTTAACCTAAACTAAACATGCAAGCTAAGTAAAGAAAACAAATACGGAAAGGAAAAATTACCTAGGAAGCAAACAAAAATCATGAAGGAACAAAATCCGTAGTTAGAAGATTTTCATCAATTAACCTAAATTAATCTAAAAACATAATTAAGCTTCGAAAGTCATTTATCAAATTGGGAAGAGAAGCGAAATGATACCAGCTCTCGAACTCACATGCATTTTGTCCGGTCAAAGGCAAATCAACCAGATTCCGGCGACTCTGAAATGAATTTAAACTTACATTAATCGATGGCTCTTAACAAAAGCCATTAGCTAATGTTAGTTTTAGACTTAAGGCTTGCTAAATCGAAGGATACATCGAAGAAAAGACTTGACATCTTCTGACCATTTTCAGATCCAAAACTTAAAGAGTTTCGTGGTTTTTTTTAGATGAACTAAAATGGAATATAGATGAGGAGGAGGAGGAGATTATGGGGTGTGAACTTGGGGCCATTTGGGCGGTTTAGGGTTCTTAGGTTTGGTGTTCAGATCTAAAATTGGAGGATCTTGGTGGGATTTAAGGGAAGCCGTTTTGGGATTCGGAAAGAGGAGAGAATGGGGATTATAGGGTCTAATTTTGGTGATGTTTGGAGGTGATCCGCTGTTGTGGGCGATTTTCGGTCGGCGGACCACGGCGGAGACGGCAAAGTGTATGAAGGCGGCTAGGGTTTGGGTCTTTCTGCGTTTGAGAGATGGAGATGGGAATTGAGGGGGTTCGATGGGGTATGGGGGCGTTTGGGCAGTTTTATATTTAGAGGGGGTCAGTTCCGAACCGTTGGATCACTAGGATCCAACGGATGTGATCAGAGACATGGGAAACGAGGTTGTTTTGGTTGTAGTGGGGGCCTGGGCCAGGTAATTGGGTATTGGGCTGGATTTGGGATGGGTTTTGGCTGAAACGTTTGGGCTTTGGCCCAATAAAATTAACACAAACCCCCCTTCTATCCAATTTCCCTTTCTTTTTGTTTTTTCTTTTTCTTTTCTTTATTCTTTAATCAAAAACCTAAATTAATCTAAATTGTAAAACTAACCAATTTCCTAAAAAAATTAAAATTCCTAAATCCTAAATCAAAAAGGAAATCAATAATCTAGCAATTAAAAGATAAAAATGTAAAATGGGCCATTTTTGTAATTTTATTTTTAATGAAACAAATAATTAACTACTGAATCCTAAAAAATATAAAAAATAAAACTTAAATGTAATACATGGTATTTTTGGCATTTTCATGATTTTTAATGGAAATTAAACGTGCACAAAATGCAAACAATTAATAAAATCCTACAAAAATTCTATAAATTGGCAAATAATTGAAAAGAAAAAAAATCTATTTTCTTGGATTTTATATGAGTAATTCATATAGGGCAAAAATCGCGTGCTCACAATTGAGCTGCATTCTAACATTACTACTAAATACTTGTCATTTTAGACAATCAAACAAGAATTAATTATTTCATATTAATTTGAAATTAGCATTAATTGTTCTAAATTTAGAGACACATCAATACAGTCAACATATTTTTTGAAAATAGATTTAATGTGGTCAAAGATTACAGAATTAATAAAGATAAATTAATAAAATTACTCTTCTGATTAACAGTTTCTTAGATGACGTGTAAAAACTTTTCATGACAACTAAATGCAAATGGAACAGGAATATTACGTTTCGAGTCTAAAATGTGGACTTCCTTGTCTTCACATCAGTAATTTTTTTATTTTTTTACTTTTTTTTGAATTTAACAATTAAATGTTAATTTAGTTGATACTCTTAAATGTCAATGTAGTTAAAACTTGCTTCTCTTCTTTACATAATTTATTTAAAGCCCTCATATGAACAATAAGCTTGGTCCAGTACTGCTCGAGAAACTAGTAACGTATGTAATTTCTTCACCTCCTCTTTTTCTATGAGAGTTAACGAGAATAGGTAAAAAATTTCACTGTTGATTGTATATTCTGGAAATAATTTGTTTCACCTTGTATTGCATTGCGTCACAAATTTCTTGTCTTGAATAGATGAATATATACTAACATTAACATATATGCATGTTTAGTAAATGCAATTCTCAAATTTTGCCTTTTTCAATGTAGTACTTATTTACAATTCATAGTATATTATATTTTTCCTTTTTGAAACATTTTCAGTGAAAATATGAGTTCGAGATTAATTATGATTGCTCTTATCGGTGCTCTCGCTTGCGGAATCAATGGCGATAGGATTTATAGTAGGAAAATGTTCGAAGATGGCTTAGTGTTCCCTGATGATAACACATATTCCACTCAAATTCCTACAACAGATGTTGATGGATGCATGGATGACCCGCTAGAGCTGTTAAACGATGGTCAAGACGTTAATTTGGTTCCTGATATTGATCAATCGAATTCAAATGGCTTTAATTTTGTTTCGGTAATTGATCAATCAGGATTTGAACCACTTGGGTTGTTAAACGGTGGTCAAGACGTTAATTTAGATCCTGCCATTGATACATTGAATTCAGATGGCTTTAATTTTATTCCAGATGGATTTGAACCATTTGGGTTGTTAAACGATGGCCAAGGCATTAATTTGCTCCCTGCGACTGACCAATCGAATCAATATGGCTTTGAGCCACCGGGGTTATTAAACGGTGGCCAAGACGTTAATTTTGTTCCTACAACTGATCAATCAAATTCAGATGGATCTAATTTTATTCCAGTAATTGATCAATCGAATCCAAATGGCTTTGAGCCACTGGAGCTGTTAAACGGTGGCCACGACGTTAATTTGATTCCTACAACTGATCAATCAAATTTAGATTACGTTAATTTTGTTCCGATAATTGATCAATTGGATCTAGATGTTTTTGAGCCACTGGAGCTGTTAAATAGTGGTCAAGGCGTTTATTTGATTCCTACTACTGATCAATCTGATTCAAATGGCTTTAATTTTACTGATGGATCAAATCCAGATAGAGTTGATTCCTGAAACTGATTAATTGAATTGGATGGCTTTAATTTTTTTCCAGTAATTAATCAATCGGACCCAGATGACGTTAGTTTGATTCTTGTAACTGATCAAGCGAACCCATAAAGAAAGATATTTAAAACTCTTTTTATTAGCCCCTGAAATTTAATAGTGTAAAAACTTTTTGAGACAAAATAGAGTGAAAAAATATATATTTCTGAATTTTAACTGGTATTTATTATACTTTTTTTTTTGGTGCAAAATTATAATTTATTATACGAAGAAAGACGTATACACAATGTTTATGAGTTATTGACTGTGGTTGAGTCCAGTATCGATAAAGTTTTCTTTCATTGTCTAGAGAAGCCAACACTAGTATCTTGGATTTCAAGTTTGACTCCTTTGTGTTTCAAATATTGCATGTATTAGTTCATATTGAAAAAGCAGCGGATGCAAATTACATAAATTTATGAAATTTAATATTTTTGTCAACAGAATACTGAATGATGAGTCCTTACAACCGGGAAAAATCCAACTCTATTCCGTCATTTGGTACTTTTTAAATCATATAAGGCTTCAAAGAAGAATGCGCTCTATTGCTTGCTTTTTTCCTTCGAGCCCTAGGGATATAGAGTGTGTTTGGCCAAGCTTATAAGTTGATCAAACTAACTTATAAATATTTTTTGACTTATTTACGCGTTTGATAAAATTAAAAGTACTTATAAGCCAAAAATAAGCTAAAAGTCATAAGTTGGTCTCCCCTAACTTATCAAATTTCAGCTTATAAGCACTTTAAGTTTAACCAAAATATTTAACTATTCTATCCCTAAAATACTTCATTTTAAAACAAAACTCTGTGTATATCCAGTTCTTCAGTTGCATATTATTAATTTCAACACTTTTATCCAAACATGTAACTGCTTATTTTTTAAATTAGCTTCAGCACTTAAAAGTATTTTTAAGCACCTAATGCTTATCAGCTACTTTAAATCAGCTAAGCCAAACGTGCTCATAATCGGTTTTTTTGCATTTTTTCAAAATATTTAACCCAATTAAATATGGAAAATTTGGAAATCCTTCACAGCAAACACACCCTTAAAATCATTGCGCAATTAAATTTGCCAAAAAAGAGGAAAAGAAACCAACAACAAACCCAGTTTGATCCCAGCAAGTGGGGTCTGGGGAGGGTAGTCTGTACGCAGACCTTACCCCTACCTAATGCAGGTAGAGAGGTTGTTTCCAATAGACCCTCGGCTCAGGAAGGGCAAAAGGAGAAGAGGAAAGCATGGGAGGAAGAAAGATGGAAGATAAAAGAAAAAGGGAGAGATAAAGGAAGGAAAAGAAACCAAAGGAACAAAAAGAATTCCACTAGCTTAAGTATGTCAATAATCATAATCTAGCATGTTGGGACCAAAACATTTTGTTTGCACTTTCAAAATTCATAAAGATAATCAGCTAATACAAAAACCATAAGATTTTGCATCAATTGCTTTCTATAAACTCTCAACTATGCTACTGTTTAGAGCAATCAGCAGCTTTGAAAGATATACTTCTCCTCTTTAAGTCGTAACCAACCAAGAAATTCATTTGTGCAATATTCCCATAAATTGAAACACCATATGATGCAGCAAAAGCAAAACACATAGAGCTTTTACTAGTCTCAACAAATGTATTTAATGGACCCAACTTCACATCTGCACCTTTAAAATGCATAGTTATGATTGGAATTTCCTCAACTGACAAAGATTTATAGCACAAACTCAGTGCACCTGTTGGATCTGTTACTGTTGGCAATTTAATTTCCTCCTTCACCATTGCTTCTAATTTAACGTATATTTCAGGCGAAAACAGTGTTAACACAGTCCCTGAGTCCAAAACAATGTTACCTTCTCCAAAAGAAAAAGACACCTTTCGAAAATCCAATCTTTTTTTACCCACACTTACACCTTCTAGTGTGAGAAAATAGAAGGTTGCAGGAGATTTTTTAGCTAAAGGTGTTGTCACAACTTTATTACCCAAAACAATAGCATTAGTACCAAAATGTATTTTGCTTTGGTGAACATGATTGTGTTGAGACAACGGAGCTAAACAATAAGAGAATTTACCTCCAATTGAGGATCCCATTTGGGAAATTAGTGAAAAATTTCCACCTCCGAGTCCTACAATCCCTGACTCTTTGTCACCACTGAATGTACCTGCATTATTGTGTCCACACCCAATAATGGTGTTTTTTAAGGAGACTTGTGTATTTTTCGACGAACCAAATAGTATCGTCTCTGACGCTAAATCACCAACACTGTATGATTGATCTCCATACATGACTTGATATTCACAAGTCTTTTTTGTTCTATTACAAGAAGTTGAAAATGGGGCATGACACTTTTTGGAATTACAAGGTAAGAATTTGTACGTAGAGGATTTTTTCGGGTTGAAGAGCCGAGGTTGTTGCTTGAAACAGTTTTTACAAGGCAAACACTGTGTCCAAGTAAGATCACTACCGGTATCAGCAACTCCTAAGGTATGTACAGGGGGTGTACCTAAGGAGAATTTCATAAGATACTCTCCATTGTTAGAAGCAACGATGATCGAGGATCTTGAACCAAAATCTTTAGAACGATTGAAAGAGCGATGAAATGAATTGCTCATTCGCTTTGTGTAACTTAAGGAAGGTTCGTAAAAGGGGGAATTTGGTGAATCTCTGTGAATGAGATCAAGGCTAAAACCATTGTTCGTGGCTTTGGTGAAGGCAAATATTGAAGCTAGAATAGCAGAGAAGATGAAAAATGAATAATGTGTCACACTATTTGCCATGGTTTTAGTCATTTCAGGCATTTGCTTTGTTAGCAATTGACTGTGTGATGTGATTTATATTGGCAGGACATCTATTCAAAATGAGGAGATTAAAGTTTTTCTTTGATTTGATTAAGGAGTTAAGAAGATTACATTAATCCGGAAATATAATGATGTAATCTGTAATTCTATTTCAATTACTACAATTTAATAATTTTCTTGTCTGATATGCCAAGCTTTGTTTGACGTCTGATGATGTCAACGCCTGAGTAGAATCAGCTATTTATCAATCTTATAGCATACTAATTTCTAACTAATCATTGTACATAACAAAAATTAAACTTTATTGGAACAGTCCAGTTATTTTTAATTTGACTTCAATGTCAGTTTGGTATAGTTAACTTTTGGTACCGTACTTTAAATTTTAAATATATATACAGGGAGAGAATAATAACAAAATTTAGCATAACACCAAAAAAAAACTTAAATTATCCGCCTAAATCAAGAGAACTGGATATCACCAAGAAAAGAGTCATCTCATCTATCTATATCGCCATACTGAATATACCAACTCCAGTCAAGTCTAGATAAAATGCCAGGTTTGTGATCTTGTCCTTTCTTCTTTTTTTTTGGTTGTATTCTAAAAGCCAAAGACAACAACGACGACCCAGTGAAAGCCCACTAGTGGGGTCTAGGGAAGATAATGTGTACGCAAATCTTACCCCTACCCCGAGGGAGTAGAGAGGGTGTTTCCGATAGACCCTCGGCTCAGTATTCTAAAAGCCAAAGCAATGTGATTTTTTCGTACTATTTTGCTTTGGGTGCAAGAGAGGATACAAAAACAAATTACAGTTCCGTTGCTAATTGATCACTTTAGATACAGAAATCATAGGCCTTTGGTACTTATGCACAATCTATTTTGAAAAGTCCTTGATCAGTTTAGTTACAAAAATCATATAGACCTTTGGTACTTTGGCACAATCTAATTGAAAACTCCTGTTTAACGCAAATGATCTAAAAACCAATGTGGTGTGATTTTACAAGAACAAAATAGTGTATTCTCACTTTTGCTCCAACTCTAGGTCAAATGACAAATTATAAAGATGTATCCTCACCTCGCTCACGTGCAATAGAAGCTGAAAGAATTGCAAGATCGCGATTCAAGAGTGTAAGAGCAGTTTCACATTCGGAGATTATTCTCGTCACGGAAGATGGCTCACCAGCCACTGTTTCAGATGAACCAAGAGCTACAGCTGCATGTGAATCCCGAAGATTCTTCAAGTTCCCCAGGAACTGTCAGAGATGTCAAGACAAAGCAGTGACTCAATGTACATATTCTTGAAAATGGCATTAGCAAATCAGAAGGAAATAAACAAGACTGAAGCAACCACCAGACTAAATAATGCCAAAGGAAGCTAAAACAACTCTTCCTAATAGAAGGGATGGACAACAAGAAGAGAACCATTGTCATCTATGCTCCTAAGTCCTATCTGCATTCGAAGTGTTATCAGTAAAGCGTGCAACATTGGTTCTTGTCACCTTAGAACTGACTCAAACCTTTCAAAATTTAATTATACAGGCTTTTTGTCCATAAAACATTAATAATCCATATCCTGAACAAACATATATTTCATATGAAGTACCTTCCAGAGCATCTTATATGCTTCCAATAGTCTATTGGCAGCTGGCCCAAAACCATGCAGTTGTGGTACTTCCATCATGTGCGTCCACGGACGAATTTCCTACAGTTATAACATCTCCAATATGTCATGAAGAGAATATACAAACACAATGTTAGAAGGGACATATAAAGACAGTGAGCCAAAGGGTAGGGAAGGGAGGATTTGGATTGGGGTTCCATCACAAAATACCAGCCTCTCAATAGAATGCAGTTAATGAAGATAACCAAAGGAGTCCTAATAGATGAATATGGAGAAAATATAACCTTTGTGTAGATTGTGTTGAAGCTTCTTGCGGTGTCTAAAAAAGATTCCAAATGTCCCCGTAGTTTCGCTTCAACATCTACATATTCCTCATCTGGGTTGTATGGATGCTATAAGAGAAGAATTAACCATGACTTCCAGTTGAACACAAAATATAACCAATTTGAAGCTAATACACATACTAGCTGAAACTAAATACGAGGAAAAGAAAGCAGTGAGTGCTGAGAGGATAAACCTTTGATGCTAAATCATCAACCATTTCCTGAAGACTCAGAAGCCTATTTGATTGATCTGAAAGTTGCTTCTCCAAATCAGATATGTCTGGCCTGCAAATGAACTTCGATTAAATCAGTAGAAAGTTACCATAAATAGGAAATATAGCAAATGGTATACTATGTTTCTTCAAGCAAGCAGGCATATGTAGCTTTGTTTTCAAAAAGGATGATATCTCACCAAATAACTGCTGGCTAACAAGTCAGAAGTGGAACAAGACCATTACAGTTAATATTGAAGAATACAACCCACAAAAATATTTATATAAACATAAGCAGTTTCAAAGAAAAGCAAAGATTACAAATTAATCATTGTTTTCAGTAGTCTTTCTGTTCTTTATTCTTTTCCATTCAAGTTCTTTAATACTTTTCAGTCGTTCTTCCTTTTACCAACTGACCATTTGCTCCACCCAAGAATTCATTATATAGATCCATAAATAGCACCTTAATCAGCCAAGAGCAGCAAACTACTGAAGCAATCTACCCCGCCAAGTCAACATCCCACCCCCACAACCTCCTTTTTTTTTTTTCTTCAGCTTTTACAGATTGCCTCTAGCCTTCACGTCTAGCCTCTATAAAGCTCCAGGGATAACCAAGATGCAATGTAGGAACAGAAGAGCCTGCAGTAAGAGACAGAAGTCTATATGGACCTTGGAATTGATATCAAACAACTAGTTTTGGCTAGGGTGATTCGGACTTCATCCATATAGCCCTCTGAATCAATATTGCACTTCTACTTTTGGCTAGGATAGTTTTGTGATACAAGAAAATTAGATTGAAGTGTTCTTCCACACGGGAATGCAAGTTATTCTAAGCCTTCCTGAAGGATCCAAATACAAATGAGGGCTGGAATGATAACTTTCACCAGCTAATCAGCACTCAGCAGCAGGACAACAACTCAAAACTCGTGCCCTTGAGTAAATTCTGAAGGCTTTTACAAAACCTTTTTCCAAGTTCCAATTCTATTTTGCAATTTTACCATATCCTACCATAGATACAGAGAATGGAATTTTTTATAAGGAAAAGATATGGATTGCATCTACACCAGAGGCCATAGTTTACTTTACTTCCAATTAGCTGGTAAAACTTTCCAAAATTGGAAGAAAAAGAAAACACTAGAAACGTTAGAAACCAAGCAACAGCCAAATTACTCTTTCACTTGGCTTACACTATCGTGTGCACTTTGAGGAATCTTTTGTCGGTCAAGACCTTTTTGAACTTACAGGGACAGTGGGTCATGGAACTTGAAGCCAAGACCTCAAGTATGCGCCGACTAAATTGTAGGTGCAGAAGCAGCAGTGATTCAAATAGTTCTCACTTTAGGTTCTTCAGTTGAATACAAATTTTCATATGGGTAATATTTTCCTCTTTTTCCCCTTTTCCGAAGCCCAATATGACTTTATCAGTTCCCTTTGGAAGAACATAACATATTCAATAAGTAAACAAGTTCATCCTGCAAATTGAAGGAGAAAAAGAAATCTTCCTTACAAAGGATAGATAGACTGGATCTGAACATCTGCAGGAAACAGTTTGCATTCTTCTGAGAAAATTTGACCCTGCTTTTCAGCTATGGCATCGATCAATTGAATATCCTTTGCTACCTGCTCATCAACACTATGAGGAGAAAAAAAAACAATAAAGGTGTTTCAAATATAAATTGAAAACCAAAACTTGAGATGAAATGTGAATTTCAATGTATGTTCAGAAAAAAATCTCCACAATCATTAAGGTTCAGTCAAACAATTAACCTCCATTCAGGGTTATCAGCATAAATGCTTGCCTCCACAAGATCCACAATAAGGCGTAGCATTTCCATACGATCTTCGTAACTACCCCGTCCCTGCAACAGAATCAGCACAACAATTTTTGTCTTAGAAAAAAATCAAAAATCTCAAAACTATTGGAAGCAATAGAACATTCCAAGCCTAACAGACAAAGATGCTACAGAATATAATTATTTTCTGGAGCATCAAAAGAAGTAATCCTTATGTTTTAAACGTCGGAATATCCCGTCAACTAAACTCCACAAAAACCTACCATCCCACTTGCAAAGTTGACTTTCCACCTCCCAATGCATGTCCTTTATACTGAATAGATAACATCAAGAAGTACATGCTCTTCCTGGAGCAAATAATGTTCATATCCTCTTCACTTGGGGTGGCCTACCAGCAATTGGTGATACTATAAAGATTCCAATTCCCTCACAAACAAACTAACTGAAGCAAAGTTAAAAAGCAAGACTACAATGTAAGACCTAAAGGGGGATTTTAAATGATATCCTAGCATGACAAGTTCTTCCATCATGCTTCATATAGAAGAATATTTATATTTTTCAAGCATGAATCCGGATCGGCATATTTATTTCCATTCCTGTTATTAATACTGCTACCTACGTTAGAGGCATGTGTCATGGATCTTTGTGTGAAAAGTATTCTGCAGCTTTCATCAAGTGGATATTTCTTCAACTGGCTCCAAGTTTGCATATGTTGAAGCTCAAAGGGAGAAAAAGATTTATGTGCCAAAACCAATTGTGAGAAAGGAAAGAAGCCTTTGAAGCTCCAAGGTCGCCATCTGACCTGTAGGTATACACCATCGGAGAAGCTTTCAGTTCACTTGAGGGTGAGGTGTTGCTCTCATTACTCAACCCAGGGAAACCCAACTATTCCCACAGAAAACACTAATCTTCTAAAAAATACCAATACGCTATGTCGACAAAAATGAGATTGATAGTTTACTGAAACACAATATAGAGGCCCCTTTCTTAGCTGTATTTTCCTTTATCATATATCCTGATGACAAATGGCTAAAAAGGAACACCACTAAACTTCTTGCTGAAGGAGCCAGCAACAACAAGGGCAAACAACAAGATCATTTTTTTTTTCATTTTCAGGAAACTAATCGATGTTTGCATTGTTAAGGACATTTGTTATTTTATCATATCGACTGAGAGATTGTCCTTTTCTGCAGGTTTGAGTCAATTAAGATAAACTTTTTGGTGCCCGCCTACTCTTCAGCCTCTCTAATTCAATTTACCAAACAGACATTGTAACATAACACAAACTTAACACCGCTGAGACAAGTACACCAACCTTATAATTGTGGGAGGATCAGTATATTAATAGTTCAAACATTGACACAAGTCTAAGTGTCAAACAAGACATTCACAAGTTTCGCACTTTCTTTATCTCTCTCATATGCTGAAAGATATATGACACATAACAATTTCAGATAACATCTATTTCATGCCATCTAAAGGCTCTATCATGACATTAAAATGGACAAAAGCTTATAAGTGTGGGTGTCACAAGAGCCAAAGGAAATACAATAACCCCTGCACTTCCTGAGATAGCCGTGAAATATACCTTAAAATGATTCAGAATTAATAGTAGTTCTACTTCTATAAATTCTCCATGAGCTAATTAAGGACAGATGAACCGTAGCTTTGAACCTTTGAGACCATATAAAGCGCCATATCTAAATATTGACCTGAGACCACAAACTTTACCACCCAAATTAAAGTCATCATCAACATAAAGAAAAGTTGATTCCTACACTACTAGATAATAATGTGCTATCATAATTGAGAAATTCAAATCTTTCTTTCTTTTTTCTTTTTTGTACTGATGGTGCCCAGGACGGCTTGCATGGCCTTAACTATTCCATGAGTACCTCCTACCTCCACCAATCTGAGTGCCAAAGTAACTCCGTCCACCAAAACTTAGCTAGATGGGAAAAGGTCCAGATTTTCATTTTATAAGGATGATCCAAATAAATTTTAAGTTTTAGTTGCCTTCGTCCGTGTATGGGTTGTTAAATGAGAATCATTGGCGCAGCCAAAAGGAGATTCTAGGAATCAGAAACATTCTAACCAGACATGATAAGCAATCCGAAGGATATTGCCATCAGAAGTTGTCTCCCACGTCTAATTAGAAAACCTTCTTTCACAAATTTTACCATTAATTTTGTTGAATATTCTTTTCTCTAGAAAAAATATAAAGTCCTTTTACAACCCTAAAAGTTAACTGCGAAAATTGAGATGAAGAGTCAAAGGGGCAGCACTTAGCCTTAAGCAAGTAAATAAAGTAAAACACTTTCAACAAAAGGATCAATGTCATATTTTATCTCTTTGTTTGAGTCGATCCAATTAGTTTAGCCTTTAATCATAAATTATGTGAAATTTCATGTCACTACTTCACAGTCCACAAGCCTAAAAGATTCAGATTGCAAATTCTTCCAACATCCTAGTATAGGCCTATGATCAGTAGGGATCAGTTGCAAACTATTATAAGATGCCGAGAATCCAAATACATCTACCAATGGCACATTACATACAATAAAGTATACTATGCATCTAAAAGGAAGAAAAAGAAAGAGGGACGCACTTGGATGGCTTCTGGATCAACAGTAGTAGTAATGCCTAGAAATTTTGCAATCTCTGCTAAATCTGCCAAGAAGACAAAAATGTACCCTATCAAAGGAGACATAAGAAGCAATGTTTTCCTCCAATTACTCAGGACCTACCCTAAAATAAACATTTTCAAGGACTTTTTGATTATTCCAATTGAAATATTCGAGTAGGACTTTCGTAGGGGAGCAAAAAGAAAGCTCTTTACTACAACAACAACACCTCAAGCCCAAACAAGTTGGGTCCGCTATATGAATCCTCACTACCGCGTAAGTCATAACTCCATTTAAACTCATCTCATGCCAATATTATGCGGAACATAAATAAAAAGTAGTATTGTAATTTGTGTATATTTTAGGACCTACAATAAAAGTGCTAGCATTTAAAAACATATTCTCAACTAAAATGTGTCGCCGATATAGATCTTTTCTTCCATTGTGCCGTATCTTTTCCTAGGTCTGCATGGATCCCCAGAAATTCTAAAAAGAAAGCTATTTACTGATATTAAAAAATCTAAACCCATTAGATGCTGACGAACAGATATGGGCATACTAAGATCAAAACTTCAATAAGAACAACCAAGCAATATACACTGCGTTGCCAAATAAATGCACCAAAACTGGAATTCTAGTCTTAGCCTTTCTACTTAAGGCCCTGTATGATCCAATTAGAAAACAAATAGGACTCCAGATGCTATAAGCTTCGTTTTTCTCAAATGGATCCATGTAGAGTAATTTCCAAAATCAAACAAAAAGGGTTTAGCAAGGGTATTAGAAAAAAGTTCAATACACTGAATGCGAGAAGTCTCCTCATCACGATCCACGACATTATCCCCTTGTAGATTTTGTTGAGAAAATGGTGACTTGTCCCCTAATAACCTGTAAATGAAGATTAAGGAAAATAAAGATCGTGCATTTATACGTAATACTTGTATTTAACAGAGGAAAAGAGATTAAAAAGGGGGGTGTACTTGAAGAAAAGCCATTCGAGAAGTGCGTATCGTTCCATGCCGGCAAAGAGAAGAGACTGAGAAGGGGCATTTGCTCTTGGGTAATTCAATGTTCCCAATTTCTTCTGTATTTCTTCCATTTGCTTCGCTGCCATTGTCACTTTCGATCGTTCTTCACAATTGGGCTTTGGGATTTACTGGCGAAGCTGAAAGACGTGAGAGCGTTTGAATTTGGTGAAGTTTTACTGTGGTTTGAAGAAGAGATGAACTTCGTAAGTCAAAAAAGAAGCATCTCAACTTAAAATTGAAATAGCGAACAGTTTTTACTTGGAGACTTTAGTAGGCGTTTGGACATAAGAATTGTAAAATTCCAAAAATGGTGAAAAAAAGATTTAAGTGAAAATGGTATTTTAAAATTTAGAGTTGTGTTTCCACATAAATTTAGGTTGTTTTTGAAGTTTTGTGAGTGATTTGAGTAAAAATTTTAAAAAATAGTGTTTTGCAGTTTTTAAAATTTTCAGAACTTTTCAAAATGCATCTTCAAGTAAAAATTAAAAATTTTATGAACATCGCTAAATTTAAAAAATTGAAAAAAATCTTCCTATCAAATTTTATGTCCAAACGGACACTTAGACTTTTAAAAATAGGGTAAATTATGAGATTCATAGAGATTCTTAATATAGAGTGGATAATGATATTTTATGACATTTTTTTATTTTCTAATATAATAAAAGAGAAATGGTATTTGTTGAGTTAAATATTTATCTGATGTGCATTATGTAATTACTTCCATGAGTTTATAAATGTCTTATAATGTGAGGATTTACATAAGGCATGTGAAGTTATGGCTACACTTGTATTCTTAGATATTAAGGGTCCGTTTGAAAAGTCATCTGATAATTGGAATTGGTATAATTATGTCACGACCCAAAATTTGTTACGGGTCGTGATGGCGCAGGACACACTGTCAGACAAGCTAACACCAAGAAGTTAATTAAATTTTTATTTTAGTATTTGTTGAAATCATTTTCTTTATACATTAAACAATAAATAATGAAATTCACCTAAATAAACATGAAGTCTTTGACAAACTTAATATTGAATAATCTCATAATCATCCTAGAACCCGGTGTCACAAGTGCATGAGTTATCTCTAGGAAACAATGTAATACAACAACCGTCCGGAATACAGATTGGACAGAAATCTGAAAAAGACTTTGTTGGTTGCGGGTCGTCTCGAGAAGTGCAGCTCACCAAGTCTCTGTATCAACCATGCTGCTACGCCCACTAGGCCACTAGAGATACATATGCATGTGCAACAAAAATGCACAGCAAGTGTAGCATGAGTACAAAAATAATATGTACTCAGTAAGTATCACGTCTAATCAAAGAAGTAGAGACGAGAGGTTGACTTCGACACTTACTAGTGGTCGAAAATAATATACCAATAATGTATTAAATTAAGAATTTTTATAAACATGACACTAACTCAATAAAATGAAGCAAGTAAGCAATCCTTTTATCATAGGAAGTTTCCAAATTCGTTTCCATCATTATTACATTTATTTTCAATCCTGGGGAGCAATATCCTCATTTATAAATATCAATGCAAGCAATACAAGCATGCACAAATCATGCCAAGGACATACGGCCCGATCCAACAATATTTAAATTGTGCACTGCCAGAGGGTTAAATGGCACGAATCATAGATGCATCTATTACCCCGCTCGCGAATCATACATGCGATGCAGGTACATATAAAAACACGCATTCAAACAGTCAATCAAGACTTCATCAGAAAAAAAATAATTACCCAAAGAAATAGTAATTCTCTTTAACGGTCAAAAAAATGATGTTTAATTCATTTAAAAATTTATTTACCAATTCAATATGATTTAAGCATTTTAAATCGACCACAAGATTCCAAATATTACAAGTAGAGCATGCTTTTGCATCAATTGCGAGGTGAACATCGCATTTGCGATGAAGCCGGCTGGGGGCAGTGGTCGCATTTGCGAACCCAGCAGACCGCATTTGCGACCACTCTATCGCAATTGCGATCAAGGCAGCGGGAGGCCTAGTTCGCATTTGCGAACATATTGTTGCAATTGTGACCTCGTATTTGCGAGCCTGATGTCGCAAATGAGACATCAAAGGCATGGACACACCTTTTAAAAACGGGACTTAGGCCATTTATTTCATTTTACTTCTACACTTGGGCGATTTGGGAGCTTTCAAAGAGAGGATTTCAACCTAGCATTGTGAGGTAATTTATTCCTACTTAATGTGAGTTTAATACTTGGGTTTTGGGTAGATTAACACACTAAAATTAGTGAAAATCATGGGATTTGAGTGAAAACCTAGGGTTTTGATAAAAGTTAGATTTAACCACGAAATTTGTTATGGAATGAAGTAGAAATCATATATTATTGATCCTTAGGTTATAAAGAACAACTTTCTTCGAAAAATTTCGGAATCCGGACACGCGGTCCCGGGGTCGGATTTTAGGAAACTTGTGTTTAAGGTTGGGAAACTACTTAAATAGTTAGAATATGATCTTGTGAGCTTGTATTGACTTGTTCCTACCTCGTTTATCTAGTTTTGGATCGTTCGGCTCCAAATTGAGAGTTTGAGATCGCTCTTGGTATTGGAAGTACGCTTTGGAGCGAGATGAGTCACCTATCTAACCTTGTAAGAGGGAATTGTCCCCATATGTGATATAATTAAAATAAATTGTCATTAAATGCGGGAGCTACGTACGCACTAGGTGACGAGAGTCCATGCGTAGCTACTATTATGCTAAGCTCGGGTAGTCTAGGACCCAAAAGCATGCTTTATGTGACATTCTTGCAACCATATGTATAATTTGAATTGTTCAAATCATGGTGATTATGATAAATGAGACTAGTAAGAGGAACATTATCTTTCTTGGCCTTTTTAAAGAGAAGTTGATATTTCTATGAGTAATTGCTCCCCAGTTATATATTCATGTCCGCTTGTTGTTGTGTTTAATTACATTTGATCGTGTCGCATGTTTGATTCGCGAGCGGAGTAATAGATGCATTTATGGTTTGCGCCGTTCGATCCTTGGCAATGCACAATTTACTTTTATGTCGGATCGGGCCATCGACCTCGGCACTACTTGCGCATGCTTTACTCAGTATTTTTTCCTATAAATTGAGCTTTATTATTTGCCCTGGAATAAAAATGGCCAACTATGATATTATCTAGGAGAGGGCCTATTATTCCTTGTTATAAACTGTTAATTATTCATTCTATCCATGCTTAGTATAATTCATTTCTCATATTATTTGACCCTAGTAAATGTCAAGTTGACCTCTTGTCTCTACTTCTTCGAGATTAGACAGGATACTTACTGGGTACATATTGTTTATGTACTCATACTACACTTCTGTACTTAATCGTACAAGATCTGAGGCATGTACATCTGGTTACCAGTCGGGTGTGCATTCTTGATTAGTGTCCGAGACTTCCACGGTGAGTTGCTCCCTTCTTGTGCCGTTCAGCAGCATGATTGAGTCTCTCTTTATTTTGGCTGTCTATTCTATTTCAGACAATAGGATAGATTTATCCTTTTGTATATTCTACTAGTTGCTCGTAAAATTGTGACACCAGGTCTTGGCACACATATTAGTAGACATTTCTTTTGGGAATTATATAACTATTTTCGTACATTGCTAATTATCATATGTTTTCAACTTCAAATTTAGAAACTTCCGTACTTGTTTTAGTAAGTAAAAATGAGAACTTATTAGTACTTCCGTGTTGGCTTGCCTGATAAGGGTGTTGGGTGCCATCATGTCCTGTAGTGGAATTGGGTCGTAACACTAGACCACCCGGACTTATGCATAATAGTAGCTATGCACGGACTCTCGTCACCTTGTGCATACGTAGCCCCCACAAATAGGAGCACATATCCAATTAATTTACATATGGGGACAATTCCCTCTTATAAGGTTAGAAAGGAGACTCACCTCGCTACGAAGCCTATATCCCAGTTCAAGAACGTGCCCAAACCTCCAAATCAGAGCCGAACGATCCAAAAACTATTCAAATGGAGTAAGAACTAGTCAATACATGCTCAAGAGTTCATATTCTACTTATTAAACTAATTCTCCAACCCTAAATGCAAGGTTCCTAAAATTCATCACTGGGCCCACGTGACCGGATTACAAAATCTCTTGAAGAAAGTTATTACCCATAATCTAAGGATTAAGAATATGTGATTTCTACTACATTCTATAAAAAATTTCGTGGTTAAATCTCTTTTTTTTTTTGTCAAAACCCTAGGTTCTCACCTAAACCTTTGATTTTCCCTAATTTTTACATGTTAATCTACCCATAATCTATGTATTTAACTCATATTATGTAGAAATTACTTACCTCAAAGTGCTAGGTAAAAACCCTCTTCCAAAAGCTCCAAAAATCGCCTAAGAGGATGAAGTGAAATGAAATAATGGCCTAAATCCCGCATTAAAAGAGTTGGACACAACCCTCTAATGTCTCATTTGTGACACCAGGTTCGCAAATGTGAGGGTTGCAAATGCGACTAAAGCCTCGCAAATGCGAAGCCTGGGCTCAGCTGGTGGAATCGCAAATGCGACCACAGAGTCGCAAATGCGACGTCTGCTGGGATCACAAATGCGGCCAAAGTATCATAAATGCGAACACTGCCCGGTTTGGGCTAAATGTGAGGTTCGCATTTGCAAATAATTTCTCGCATTTGCGAGACCTGCAATTGGTGCCAAGAACACCAAAAAATCTGGTGTGCTCCCAATTCCTCCCGCACGTCCGAAACTCACCCGACACCCTCGAGACCCTATCCAATTACACAACTCAGTCCCATAACATGACATGGACCTGCTCGAAGCCTCAAATCAGGTCAAACAATGCTCAAACCATGAATCGCGCTCCAATTCAAGCTTAATGATCTTTAACTTTCAAATTTCTACTTTCGTTGCTTAAACCTATCAGATCACGTCCAATTGACCTCAAATTTTGCGCACAAGTCATATTTGACATTACGGAAGTACTCTAACTTCTGGTATTAGATTCCGACCCCAATATTAAAATGTCCACTTCCAGTCAAACCCCTTAAAAACCTTCAAATTTCTATCTTTAGCCAAATGACTCCAAAATGACCTGCGGACTTCCAAATTTACTTCCGATCGCGCTCCCAATACCATAATCACCATACGAGCTATCCCCATACTCGGAATCCCAACCGAACATTGATAACACTGAAAGGCACTTTAACCCAAACTTATGAAATCTTTCCAAAAATGTTAACTTCCACAATAGGTGCCGAAAATGTTCTCGGGTCTTCTAAAACTCGATCCGTACATACGTCCAAGTCTGAAATCATCATACAAGCCTGTTGGAACCTTCAAATCTCGATTCCGAGGTCGTTTACTTAAAAATCCAATATTAGTCAATTCTTTCAACTTAAAGCTTCTGAAATGAGAATTCTCTCTCCAAATTAACTCTGAACTTTTCGGAATTCAATTCCGACAATGCGTACAAGTTATAATACCTGAAGTGAAGCTGTTCATGGCCTCAAACTGCTGAACGATGTGCTAGAGCTCAAAAAGACCGGTCAGGTCGTTACAAATTATTAGGGTAGTAATTACACAACCTAGTAATTATACAACCAAGTAATTACGTCGACCTATTTATTTGTCATTCCATAATTACAGTGTCATTACAAGTGTGTTGTTTGGTTGCACAATGTAATTACACAATTAAATTAATTTTAAAATATAGTAGTTATCAAAACTTAAAAGTTAATATAATGAATTTATGGCTACAAATAATTTTATAAGTATAAATGATATTAGATTTGGTATTTAAGATGCATATTTTTTCTTGAATATACACTAATTAGTAATCATATATTTATAACTAATAATGTAAAAGTAATTAATATATATTTTCCAACTTAATAATATTTAGTTTAATTATTCATAAAAACTAAAACATATGTTTTATAAGAACATCATGGAATGCATGTTTGATAAAATAAATTGATATTTATAAATATAATATCATAACCTTATGCAAATGTTTGACAAAATTAATCTATCAATTCTAACTAAAAAATGAACAACATGCAATGTCAAATAACAAGCCAATATTACTAACAACTTATTTGGATGGTTGTTACCTACTACTATATCTTATCGTATTATTATTTTAAATATGATGCTTGTATCGTATTGTTAAATATGTCATTACGTAACAGCTAAATATGTCACTTTATGTAACGACCGATTTGGTGTGGTCTTGTCGTTACCTTATTTTTTCCTTTCAATCTCACCCTTTATTATAATTAATAATTTTATTTTATTATTTATCTTATATTTTCATATAATAACTTAACCCTCTATCATAATTTATGCTTATAATATAGTACTGCAAGTTTATTCTTCATATTGCTGGTGAATGATATCATGAACGATGTTAAACGATATAATCTATCCAAACATTATATTCATCAAGCAATACAATACGATACATTATGAAACGATATGTAACCATTGTCCAAACAAGTTGTAAAACAAGTAAATTGAAACCATAAATATAACACAATTTTAAAATTCCACAAAAAAAATACTTTAACATATGTCAAAATTCAACATAATAATAAATTTTAATACAACTTAAGAATGTGAAACATAATAAGTTTATAATCTCATTTAACAACGCATGTTATGTTTGTTAATGATTCATTATTTCTAATTTTAGGAGGAGTAGTTTTAAAAACTAGAATAATAACGCAGTTACGCAAAGTGAAGAACATAAAATAAATAAGAAATAAAAATATATGATATCACAAGAAATAAAGGTAGAGAAATAAAAGATAAATAATGTGCAAATAAAATATGTTTTAAAATTAAAAAAAATGAAAAGTAAAAAATAAAATAATGGAAATAAAAAGTTATAAAGAAAATAAATTAATAAAAACAAAAAGTTAAGAAATTAAAAAGTAACATTATAATTACTACCAATTTCCACCTCCCTTTGAGAATTGGAGAGTATAATTACACCTTTCTAATTATACCAAATTCCATGTTGATCAGGTAATTACTCAGCCAAATAAACATGTCAAACTATGTAATTACACCCAATTACACTCAAATCCAATTTCTAGGTGGCTTTCCAAACATACTATAAGTTGATTGTGATATCTATTCAAATCCTACAATCTAGTCAGGCAGAAAGATTTCTAAGGTTTTAGGTGGGTAATAATAACTCTTGTATAAGATTAGCTCTAATTTCTATTTTATATAAGAATAATTCATTTTCCTTTTTCTTTTTCTACCAAGGATATTTAAAAGTATTTCCTTCATAAAAGAATTTAAAAGGTTAGTTTTGGGTTCACATAAACTCAAGGAAAATGATTGTAACGATCCGACCGGTCATTTTGAGTACTAGCGCTCCGTTCAGCAGTCGGAGGCCATGAACAGCTTCATTTAAGGTATTATGACTTGTACGCATGGTCGGAATTGAATTTCGAGAAGTCCAGAGTTGATTTGGGAAGAGAATTCTCATTTCAGAAGCTTAGAGTTGAAAGAATGAGCTAGGATTGGAATTTTGAGTAAACGACCTCGGAATCGGGATCTGAAGGTTCCAGCAGGTTCGTATGATGATTTCGGACTTGTGCGTATGCCCGGAGTGGGTTTTGGTTAACCCTGGAGCGTTTAGACGCCTATTGTGGAAGTTAGTATTTTAAAAAAAATTTCATAAGTTTGGTTCAAAGTGCATTTCGGTGTTATCAATGTCCGTTCGGAATTCCGAGACTGTGAATAGCTCCGTATAGTGATTCTAGAGTTGGGGGCGCAACCGGAGGTGAATTCGGAGGTCCGTAGACCATTTTGAAGCCATTTGCCTAAAGATAGAAATTTGAAGGTTTTTGAAGAGTTTGACCGGGGGGTTGACTTTTTGATATCGGGGTCGGAATCAAATTTCGGAAGTTGGAGCAGGTCCATAATGTCGAATATGACTTGTGTGCAAAATTTGAGGCCAATCGGACGTGTTTTGATAGTTTAAACATCGGAAATAGAAGTTAGAAATTTTAAAGTTCATAAACTTGGATTTGGGGTGTAATTCGTAATTTTAGCGTTGTTTGATGTAATTTGAAGCCTCGAGCAAGTCCAGAAAGTGTTTTGGGATTGGTTGGTATGTTTGGTTGGGGTCCCGGGGGCCTCGGGTGGATTCCGGATGGTTAACAGATCAATTTTTGCCTTGAGAGGGTGGTTGGTTTGCTAGTATTTTTGCAACAGAGTTTTACTCTATGCAATCACATGAGAGGAGATGCGATCGCATAGAACAATGGTTGAGGGGGTCAAAAATTTAGCCTATGCGATCGCAATAGGCTTAATGCGATCGCGTAAGAGGATTTCCTGTGTCTATGCGATCGCATGGCTTAGGGGTGCGAACACATTAAAGAAATTTTAGGAGGCGACAGAGTTGCTCTATGCGATCGCAAGGCTTTGTGTGCGATCGCATAGAAGGTTTTCTGGGCAATGTTGTTTTAAAATCTGATTTTGGCTCATTTCATTTCATTTTCCTTCCATGGGAGCGATTTTTGGAGCAACTTTGGAGCGTCCTTTTCATCATCAAGCATGGGGTAAGTGATTTCTACTGGTTTTTGTGTCATATACAAGTTTATACATGGAATTAATCATGGAAATTAGAGTAAATATTGAGGTTTTGGTTGAAAACCTAGAAAGTTGTAATCTTGAATTTTAGGCACGATTTTGAGCATGAAATTAGGAGAAAATTATATATTAGAGTTTCTAAGGTCATGGGTAACCTTTATCTTCAAGAAATTTTGGATTCCGGGCACGTGGGCCCGAGGGCATTTTGATCATTTCACTAAGTGAAGTTGGGAATTCGTATAATCTGAATTGTTAACAAGTATTTGAGTATATTCTCATTAGTTTATCATTAATTGGCTAGTTTTGGTACATTGTGTGACGGTTCAAGCTTTCGGAAGGATGTAGAATGCCGATTTCGAGTCTTCGGAGTGAGGTGAGTCTCCTTTCTAATTCTGTGAGGGGGAATTACCCCATAGGTGAGTAAAATGATTATGTGCTCCTGTTTGTGGGGGCTACGCACGCACGAGATGATGAGAGCCCGTGCGTAGCTACTATCATGCTATTGTCCAGGTAGTCTAGGACCCAAAGAGCATGTTATACATGGATTATAGTGAACCCATTTATGTTTTGAACTGCCTAAATCACATTAAAATTAGTAAATGAATTTCAAAGGGGTTAAGCTTCATTCTTAAAAAATTGTTAAAGGAGAATTGGTTTTATTTGAATAAATATTCCCCGATAAGTTCTTATTTGACTGGTTGAGCATGTATTCCTGTGTGTACCTGCGTCGCACGGATGATTCGCGAGCAGGGTATTTGTCTACTTTATGTTGACTGCGTCGCATGGATGATTCGCGAGCAGGGTATTCGTTTACTTTATGTGACTGCGTCGCATGGATGATTCGCGAGCAGGGTATTTGTTTACTTTATGTTGACCATGTCGCATGGATGATTCGCGAGCGGGGAAAATAGATGCATCTATTGGTTCGAGCCGTTCTACCCTCGGCAGTGCACAATTTACATTTCTGTTGGATCGGGCCATCGCCTCGGCATGATATGCGCATGTTTATGTTACTTACTTGAATTACTTGATGTAGTTATTGCCTTTTTGGCCTGACATGAATTACTGAAGATTGAAGAAAAGAAATCCTGAAAATCCTTTGCTAATTATTAAAGGTGTTTACCCGTTTTACAGCTTTGTGAACTAGAGCATGCTATATAAATCCATGAATTCCTCACGTTTTAGTATATTATTATTGGACCATTAGTAAGTGTCAAAGTTGACCATCTCATCTCTACCCCTTCGGGATTAGGCGGGATATTCACTGAGTACACGTTGATTACGTACTCATACTACACTTCTGTGCATTTTTGTTGCACAGGTACATGTACACTTCTAGCAGCCTATTGGCGTAGCGGCATGGATAACTCTGGGACTAGGTGAACTGCAAATTTGCGAGGCGACCCGCAGCTAGTGTAGTTCCTTTCTGTACTTGATTATTTATTTCCTGTCCACTGTATTCCGGACAGAGGTTGTATTTTATTTTATTATCAGTAGTTGCTCATGCACTTATGACACCGGGTTCTGGGATGATTTTCGAAAGGTTTGATTTAATTGTTATTTTTTATTTGAATTAAAGCAAATCCCCTTTTATTTGTGAAAATGGAAGGAAATTCCTGGAATTTGATGTATTTTAAAAGAGGATTTTAAATCGGTAATCTAATTGGCTGGCCTGACAGCGGTGTCCGGCGCAACCACGATCCTTAGTGGATTTTGGGTCGTGACAACATGGTATTAGAGCACTTGGTTCCCGTCGGTCTCACGAGTCATGAGCAAGTCTAGTAGAGTCTCGCGGATCGGTACAGAGACGTCTGTACTTATCCTCGGGAGGCTGCAAGACTGTTAGGAGTACTTCCCTTCTTGATTTCCTTACCGTGCAATTCGATTTCCTTTGAGGCTTATGCCCTTAATTCCTTGTCACTCAATCTTCCGCGACGCGAGCGCTTGTTATGAACCGAAATTTTAAGGATTTTAATGGCACTACAGATGTGGTGCGGGATGATTCACCTGGTATAGTTGATTGGACTATCATAGTCACATTATGGAGGGATATTCTATTGTTTTAGCTCCGTAACAGATCTTCTGAGAGCCTTGAGGCTAGGCACAGGTTGCCACGATGCTCAGGAGCGATTATTTCCGCAGCGTTGTTGTAATGGTAGGGTGTTGCCGACGTGTCGGGGCAGTGAATGAATTGAAGGGAGGTTTACTCAGTGTGTGATCGAAGAGATTTAGTATTTTGTTCCCGGCGGGGGAAAAGCCAATCGAGCTAAAGGTGGTCAGACATGAACAATTGGAAGTAACGAAACGTGGTAATTGTAAGCGTGAAAGAGATCTCTTCTTTATTGAGGTGATGTGATCCTAATTGAACGTATTAAGTTTATCGGTGTTATGACCTTCTATGATCCGCCCTTGGGGCGTGATGTTGTGAAATAGTATCAGAGATACGACTACCAGATATCGCAGGGTGCGGTAGACTTGGATTGAATCAGTGTTCCAAATGTTGACGGTTTGATAAAAACGACCTTCAGAAAGGTTTGGGATTCATTTGCAAATCGTGGAATTCAAGTACTATGAAGATAAATTTTATTAAGGCAACAACTGAGCAGCAAGAGATGAGAAATGATATGTGGGAAGTACCGGGCAGTGTTTGAAATTTCTAGTAGGCCAAGTATGAGAAGCAAGGTCGAGCGATCGATTAAGGAGACGAGTCCCGCCAAAGTGGGAGAGTGGCGGGGGTTGCATGCGGGCTTGGTAGTAAAAAGACTACGCGCCTTAAGGAGAGTTTGGATCGAATTGGGGATTTGAAGGATTTGTGATTGAAGCCTGCGGGTATGATATGAAGTATGGGCTATTGATGTCATAGTGATGGTACCCCATGCAGCAACGTTGGAAGGTGTCGGGGAGTGATTCCGATAGGTGGGGTATTCTGGTGAGCAGGGTAGCAGTCGCGTGGTTGGCGAGGCTCCTGCGAAGAGTTCTACTAGATATGCAGCAAGGGGAATTGTTGTGTGAATGGTGTTAATGATTTGGAGAATCCAATTGGGTTTCTACGGTAAGATATCAAGAATGCCAGTGATTGTTGGTGCGGAGGTGGATGATGATTCAGAATATGAGAAATGGGGATTTACATGAGAATCCCGAGAATTTTCGGCGGATGGTTGCACAAGGTTTTGTCAACAAGAGATTAAGAATAATGGTGAACTCCAGAGTGTAATAATGGCTTTAAGCTAAGTGGGAGAGTCCCACCGCTTATGATTTGGGCTGCAGGGTTAGCTACTCGCGAAGTTTCTTGTTAATAGCATACTGAGGGGTCATCTCAGCTACGGAAAAATATCATAAGTAGTAATGTGAGCAGAGGAATTGTTAAAGATGTGCTATTGGTTGGCCTTATGGGCTCATATTCGAACTTGGGAAAGAATTCGGGATTTATGCCTTGTATAGAAGCGGGTTATAAAGGGGGTAATTCTGCTAGGTGCCTCGTCGAAAGGGTAATCCTGTGTTATGAGATTTATGTAGCCGATTATATTCGAGACCCAGTCAGAGCGGATGGCTCTCAGTAACGGTCCTAGTGGATTCAAGAGGGTAAAGTGTGGTGCCTAAAAATGCCGAGTTTATAGGCATAATTAAGGATCAAGCTTGGAGAGAAGCTTATGAGAAGTGGCACAGAATGTTTCGTAATGATTGGCTTGTGATGTAGCAATTGGGAAGTACGAAATGGTTCGTGGGGATTGAGACAGCATGGTCTCGTGGTTCAAGGTCACTCGGGATGAGTCTAGATGGAGTGTGTTATGTGTTGAAGAGAATTGGTACTATTTCCAAAGCACTCAAGGATAAACTGGAAGGAAAGAGATTGAACGACCGTAGTTGAATTTGGCCTGTTGGGATTTGAGATCAGTTCATTCACCATGATCAAGTTGTGTGTATGATTTGTGGCGGTACGAGTGAGGCTTGTCAGCCGTCACAATTGATGTTATTCAGAAGCCTTCTATTTCTAAGGCTCGTTGTGCAGAAGCAGATTCCGGAAAAGGTTATGGTGGCTTGGACCACTACTTGTAGGGTTGCATATCCTACAGTTATGGGAATTCACCTGTGCGTTGTTGTGATTCTCCTGAAGTGAGTAAAGTACAAGTTCTTATATGACGGAGTGTTAAGATATTAATGAGTTCGGAGCCATGATGTAAATCTTGTTCTATCGTATGTTGGAACATTGGGTGCAACGAGTAGCATGGAAAATTCGAAGTAAGGATCAATGTTCCAGCTTGGGCTGGCAAGGATATCACGAGCTCGGATGAGCAAGAAAAGGGTTGAATGATTAGAGTAAATTGGTATTGGTTTGGGAGTCACCTGAGATCGATGTGTTTGTTAAAAAGAAGCTTGTATCATGGTTAAGGATTCTTGATCGCTTTTCAATGTTGGTGCGACCGATGGTTGGAATGAGCAGACTCGATAATTATTTCAGAAGGTTGTGGGAGCGTGCCCCACGGGAAGACTGTGTAAGTGTGGCATGTAGTCACTTGATTGACTAAAACTTTAAGCAAGTATGAGGATTATGGTAATAACATCTGTTTGAGAAACTATGCCTGGAGGGCACTTTGTTTATTGGGTTATGAACTGGGGAGGTTGCTCCGGTTATGACGGTTGCTCTTATGTGCCAGGAGGAAAAGAGAGTTACTATGAACCTTTGAAAGGTTATTCGCCAAGTTGGTACAATCAGAAATCGGCTTGAGATCGATGTATTGATTTATATATGTGAACATGGCTTTATATCAGGCCAGATGTGTTCGTTTCAGCGAGCATTCCCTATGGAGGAACGGTCGGGGTGTTATTTTGTCATCAGCTATTCCAGGTAATGATGTATTCTGCCGTATGAGTTGTGAGACGGCTTGAGGAAAATTGCTTACGTGTTGAGAATCCGCGTATAAATGATGTGTTGTGGGCAGGATGGCTGTAAGCACGTGATTTTTGCCCTATATGAAAATAACTCCTAAAAATAGATCAAAATAATTTTAATTGATTTTTAGGTATTTTTTCTTTATTTAGTTGCATGGCATGCATTTTTAACATTTTTTAAAATCATAGAAAAAAAATCATAAAAAATGTCACATTTTAATTTCATGTCACCTTAGGTTTAATTTGCATTTAGGAATTAATTACATT
>MU678128.1:0-22162 GCA_026770625.1 Nicotiana glauca
AAATTATTGTAACAAAAATTTATTTATTTTGATTTTGGAATTCTTTTACTTGGGGTAAAAATCACGTGCTCACAAATTGTTCCCAGTATTTTTATATTAACGTTTATATATTATTAATTTCAATTTGTTTTTAAAATCATTTTTAGCCATTTTAATAAAATTTAAAAGGGAAAATTGACTATTTAATATATAGCCCATATGCATTTCAATTATAGCCACATTAATCCCCTTAACTGACCGCATTCCAGGACCAATTCTGGACCAGTCCAACCCAACCCCTAACCCATTTAAATTACCCAACCAGGCCTTTCTTTTAAGCACAACCGTTGATCTAAAAGATCAACGGCTCACACTCCACCTTTCCTTTATTAATTTACCAAACCCCCCAACCCTAATTCATTTCCCCTAACCCGCCGACCTTGAATCCCTTTCCTCTCCCATTCTCTCTGCAAACCCTAGTCGCCGCCACCCAAACTAACCTTAATCCCTTTGATTCTCACCGGTTTCCATGGCTTCTCAGGCGATAGAACCCTCACACTCACCTCCTATCGCTCTTGTGTGCCTGGTACTCGAAGGTTTGAGGCTAGACTTCAAAGGTCTCCACT
Source organism: Nicotiana glauca (assembly GCA_026770625.1). NCBI lineage: Eukaryota > Viridiplantae > Streptophyta > Magnoliopsida > Solanales > Solanaceae > Nicotiana > Nicotiana glauca. The sequence continues at coordinate 606 of MU678128.1, forward strand.
CAGACCTCCGCCGACTTGAGGTTTCCGGCCATATCAGCCTGGCTCCGACATATCTTAGCCTCCTAAGCCTGTTTCCAGCCTTATCCGACTTAGATCGGACCTTTTCCAAGCCTTTCTCATTCTAGGGTTCACCTGAAACCCTAGCTGTTCAAGGTTTTTCTCCGATTCTCTTCAGATCTGTGTGTATTCATGCTCTATTTTTTTGAGTTCTCAAAAGATTTCCCCAACTTTTCTTTAAAAAATTTACTTTCAAAGTCACTTCTTTCTGATTTAGGGTTTCTGAAAATGCTTAAGTGTTTTTCTGACTTTTATTTTCCCTTTCTTTGTGTATGTTTGTCTCTACTATGTTCTTATATTTTCCTTTTACGACGCATGTTCTTCTAAAGTGTTTCTACGATATGTTTTTGTATGCTCTTCATGATGTTCTGCTATTTGCCTTCCACTATGACTTGATATGCTTCACCTACTGTATTTTCCTACCGCGTTGATTAAGTGTTCTTATCATTTTTACCTTTTTAAGTTTCCTCTAGAATACCTGCTTAAACATGTTTTCCTCTACTATTTCTTTTGCTCTCATTATGTCTCAAATTAATTTCCTTACTCTGTTTACTTTGAACTTTCTACTGTATTTGCCTGTTTTCTCATTTTGTCTTCTTTGCATCTGATTTAAATCGAAAACCCTATGATTTGGGGTTTTGGGCAAATTTGGTCTTGTGTGTTTGGAATAGGGTTTTATTTGAGCCCTGGACTCTCTCAAACTCGCTTTGGATCTATGTATTGAATTCGAACCCTTTTGTTTATGACTCTGAATTCTTCTATACTAGACTTTTCTGATTAGCATGACAGTCCCTTTTATATGTGTGTTAAAATCTTTCTTCAAAAAGGCTTTCCAACTTATGTTCGAATCATAATTTTTTTTTGGGATTAATTGATTGTTGCTGATTTTTCTTAAGTAAAGCCTCTCTTTACCTTTTTCTGACTTGGTTCATTCATAAAAAAATTTCAACTCATGATTGCTTGGCCGTCAACTGGTTTCCTTTCCTTAATTTGCACAACCGTGTACTGTCAAAACCCTTCACTTAAATAACTATTATGTATTTACTCCTTCTTGCACTACTTTGAAAAATGTTTAGTTGACCTCTTTCCTTATTTACTTTGCCCGTTTGAAATCAGAATCCCTTAATTAAAGGGAAACCTTGTGTGATTGATTCTCAAAACTAATTTCTTACCTATTTCTGTTTCCTTTATGCACTATAAATACACGATTGAATAATCCTCCACACACGATTAAGCACACAAAAAATCACAACTCTCTTCTAAATTTATACTCTTGCTTCTTGACTGCACTTTGGTTTTCATAAGGCTACTATTTCTCCTTACTTGCTTCTTTGAACTGGTATGTCCTAAAATTAATTTAGGTATCATTCTAATGTGTTTATTTATAGTCTTTGTATCCATGTATGCTTTCATCTCTCTGCAAAGTTAATTTTTGAAGTACCTACATGCTTTTGCCTGCTCTTTCTTTGTTTCTTGCTGCTAGTATAAACAATTGCTCCCATGCCTCATTCCCTTATGTGTGCTGAGTTAAGGTATGGCCTGACAGCCCCCCAATTGTTGTCCAGGGCTAAACCTGACCTTCAACAAGGTCTTAACTCCCCTTAATTCCCTTTTATTGTACTTACACTTACTCCTAGTCTCTAAGTTCTGCCCCCTCCTATGAGCCTTGCCTTGGGACCTTGAGTTCCTTCTGAACTTGGACATTTGAGGGCTGGCCTTTCCACACTGCACTATAATCCGATTCTGCATTGATATTTGGGGTGTAAGCATTGCCTGAAACTCTTTAAGTTCCTTGGAACTTTGACACATCCCAAATAAGAGAAAGGCTTTAGAAAATCCGATCCTGAAAGTTGGTTTATCTCATATTATTAGACTCTAAGTCTTGATTAGGCTGATTAGATGTAGATGTAATCACTGATGTAATTTTATTCTTTCCTCTGATTCTTTTGGTCTGTAATAAATTTTGTAATAACTACTGGGGTGTATAGCGAAAGTGATGGGATCGAATGCACGCAAAGGGGTAGATACCATGTTTTAGGGATATTTACTTTCAAAATTCAGCACCTCATGTAGATACCATATTTTTAGGAATTATTATTTTCAAAATTCAGCACCTCATGTAGATATCATGTTTTAGGAATTATTACTTTTAAAATTCAGCATCTCATGTAGATACCATGTTTTAGGAATTATTACTTTCAAAATTTAGTATCTCATGTAGATACCATGTTTGTAGGACTTACTACTTTCAAACCTCTGCATCTCACATAGATACCATGCTCATAGGTTTTCTACACTTCGTATAAATACCATGCCCATAAATCGTTGCATAAACTCCGCATATCAAATAGATAATGTGCCTATATGATTTCCTGCATTCTGCATATGCATCGGTCACTAGGCAAATCTGCTTATAGGATTTAAAATAACCAATTGCATATAAATGACCTGCCCATAGGATCTCTGCATGACAATAACAACGATAAAATCAATAACGCCTCGAGAGCATGCCTATAGGAGCTATCAACTAAATCTGAATCACCCATTCGCTCCTAAGTTTAAAATCAGTGGTAATTTGTTTAACACTCGCAGAGCTTAAAACCAACAATTATATTTTGCAATCAGTTTATTCCTCCATTAATAGATATCATGCCTATAAGTCTCATTTAACACATAGGCAAATAGTTAAGTAATTAATTAACTATGTCAGTTTTCGACAACTACATCTAAGCAAGACTAATTTGGACTCCCTATCTGGAAAATATGTGGTAAATCAACCTATCCTACGCCTTAATTTAATTCAGACCAAACCAGTATGTGTAAGACATGCTAAACAATTTGTTTCTTAAAGTGAGGAGGCCTGTTTGAGCCTTTAGTTGCTACTAGTTCCCCTTTAACTGCATTATGTGTTTTGACTGTCGCCCTAGATTTTTATCCTTTTAAAACTCTGAAAAGCCAAGCTCCCTCCCCTTTAGGATTAGTAGTTCCAACTGCCTCCGGGACTGATAGGTGGGACGGGTAATAACATGCAGTAGGTAACGATACTATTCCACCCTTAACACCTTAACGGGGTGGGAATGGTAGACATGGAGATGATATCACGCGATAACACCATGCATACGATTGGCTACCGGTGTTGTGTGGATGATCCATGTGTTTTACAATACTAGGACCCCTTTCCCTTATGTAGCTTTATTATTTTATCAATAAAATTCTATATCTCATTTCAGTCACCAAATTCCTCTTTTTTACTGCACTATACTCTTCTTTTCAAAATTTTCGTTTATTCATTTCTTTGTTTAAATTTCTGCACTTGGACATTTTTCTTAAACAAATTATGAGATCTCTTAGACCTCAATTTCAACATGTTTGTTACGTACCTATTTGTAACCCTTACGTGTAGAATTATTTGTATACTTGTTTGCATTTAAAGTCACAACATAGCATGTCCGAGAACCACACTAGTGGATCTTGAGGGATGTCTAACACCTTCCCTTCGAGATAATTTCTAGCCCTTACCCGAACTCTGGTTTTCCAACTCAAAATCCTTAGTATCCTAATGCACATAATCATTAGGTGACGACTCTTCAAATCAAAAACCAAAATCCCAAACGGGAATAGAGTTGTCTTCCCAAATGTCGTAAACCCGATTTTGCGAGGAAAAGGGGGCGTCGACATGCAATCATAGCCCCAGGCTTGCGATCGCAGTGCACAAAATTCAAACTCCAAAATTTAACACTACGCGATCGCATAAACATCCCTGCGACCGCAATGACTAAACACTTTACCTTACGCGATCGCAGACTCACCCATGTGATCGCGATGAACAAAAATCCAAACTCCCAAGATTCCGCTATGCGATCGCACTAACTCTCCCACGATCGCACTGCATGAACTCTCGACTCTACACGATCGCGAACACAACCCTGCGATCGCATTGAACAACTGACCAGCCCCCTCTCCCCCCCAAAAACAAAATCCTTCTATTTGATTGCAAAGCCTCTCCTGCGATCGCATAGAGCAAAACTCTACAGCACTGACCTGCAATTTTCTGCAGCATCCAAAGTCCCAAAAACCTTTCGGTGGCCATCCGAAAATACCCCGAGGCCCCCGGGACCCCAACCAAAAGCATCAACGCATCTAAAGTATCATTCAAACTTGCTCCAATCATCAAAATACCTCAAAAAATACCAAAACCAACAAATTACATCGGATTCAAGCCTAAGTTCTTCTAAAACTTCCGAAACACGCATTTGATCAAAAACTCAACCAAAACGCCTCTGAATGACATGAAATTTTGTACACACATCCGAAATCACCTAACGAAACTACAACAACTCTCGGAATTCCATTCCGACCCTCAGATCAAAATCTCACCTATCAACCGGAATTCGCCAAAATACTAACTTCGCCAATTCAAGCCTTATTCTACACCGGACCTCCAAAATCACTTCCGATCACACTCCTAAGTCACAAATTATCTCACAAAGCTAACTGAATCATCGGAATCCATATCCGAGCCTCCTAACACAAAAGTCAACATTCGGTTGACTTTTTCAAAACAAGCCTTCCTTAAAGAGACTAAGCATCTCATTTCCTTCTAAAATCAATCCAAATCAACTCATTCATACAAGACACTCATAATGAAGCATAAAGAAGTAGAAAATTGGAGAAATACGGTGGTAACTCACGTGACGACGGGTTGGGTCGTCACAGTGGGTTAATGTCATCTGCTTCCTGGTTTTCCATTTCTTCACAAGTGGCTCCTTGAGAAGACAATGTTTGTTCTTTCCTGCGCAATCGAAGAAATCATTCAATTTCAGGATCATAATTAGCCAACTCTTTTATAGAAGAGCGGGTCCTAAACTACTTAAAATTTTGTTTTAAAAAAAACTTAACATTAATTTCTAGTGTAGTACTAGTAATTAATAACTAAACTAAAGTAAATTTCAAATACAAATAGTTAATGAAGAAAAATAAATACCACAATATTGTAGATAATAATACTAGTAATTAGTCTAGTAAAATAAAATAAAAATATAAAACAATGAAACTAACAAGTAAGCATGAATAGTAATACTAACAATGAATTGAAATAGTATAGTATTATTAATTATAAACAAAAGTTGTACTAGTAAATAATAACGATCAGTAAGACTAACATTATAGAAGTACTAATACTAATAATAATAATATTATATTATAGAAAAATAATTATAACTAAACAATGATAAGAGAATAATAATATGTAACAACAAACTATATTGAAAAATTTAAAAAAATACGTCGAAGTACTGGCAATAAGTTATAGTACCAATAATAATTACCCTAAATATAATGAAGGGAAGCTAATGATAGCAATAATAGGAAGAAGTACTAATATATTTTTTTCTTTTTAAAGTGTTGTTACAAAAAGAAAATGATAATATTAATATTACAGTAGTAGTTATAGTACTACTTAGTAATTAGTGATAATAGTAACAAATAAATAACAATAATAAGGTCTCAAATTAGTAACAAAATATTTTAATATGAAGTAGATGTATGCCATTTCCCGGCAACGGTGCCAAAAATTTGACGAGGCCAATGTGTATAGGAAGTTCCTGCTCGTGCTTTGTCAAATTCTACTATAGTTTATGATATCGTCCCACAGAGATTAGAAAATCTATTCTATAGACTTATAATATTTTACCTACTAGTTGAGAGAATCAGATTGATGAAAAGTTTGTGGAATTAAAACTTATTAAATACTTAACAAAATCAAACAACTTTCGAAAGATTTGTAATATAAAAGAGTTGGGAATCGTTGAATTAACTTGATAATATATCATAATAAAATCTCAGCATGTATTTCTCTAAAGGATAATTGCTTATTGCTAATACAATTATATCTTATCTCACCAATATTTAATCAACTAATATCACTCCGTGAGTTAAAACTAGTGACGGTTAAACCGAAATATCTTCTGGTCTGAATTGTGCTAAAAGATAGTAAAAACTTCATGAGAATATTTTTACTAAATCAATACTCCTGCGACTACAATTCCTTCGTAAGAATTAAAATTGAGGCAAGCAAGATTATCGACTTTTAATAATAGCTCACTAATTGTCACGATTCAAAACCCACTAAGGGTCGTGGTGGCGCCGAACACTGCTGTCAGGCAAGCCAACCAAATTACTTAATCAAAATCTCATTTTTAACACTTTTGAAATCTAGGATTTTCCTTCCATATTTAGAAATTTTAAAGAATAAAGTCTCAAATCAAACTTAAATGTTAAACAGTTAATACAATACTTCAAACCATCCCAGAACCCGGTGTCACAAGTACAGGAGCATCTACTGATAAGAGAAATAAAATACAACATCCGTCCGAAATACAGTGGACGGAAAGTAAATACAGTACACTGGAAGGGACTGCTCTAGTTGCGGTCGTCTCGAATGATGCAGCTCACCTAGTCCCAGAATCATCCGTGCTGCAATGCCTAGTAGGCCACTGGAGTTACATATACCTGTGCAACAAAATGCACATCAAGTGTAGTATGAGTACAAAAATAACGTGTACCCAATGAGTATCCCGCCTAATCCCGAAGGGGTAGAGACGAGATGGTCAACTTTGACACTCTCTAATGGTCCAATAATTATTCATCCTTAAAATATATATTAAACAGTGGAATTATCTTATAAACATGATTCTAATCCAGATAAAAGAAACAAGTAAACATATAATTCTTTCATGGGAAATTTCCATATTTTCTTTTCATTATTAACAAAATGATCTCGAGCCAGGGTAAGGCAGTAACAACTTAAATAAGTTCCAGGCAGCAACACAAGCATGCGCAAATCACACCGAGGCGACGACCCGATCCAACAGAAATAAATGTGCATTTGCCGAGGGTCGACATCGCGCCTATAGATGTATCTATTAATCTGCCGAGGCGTTCGGCCCGTTCCAAAATAAACACACACAGACAGTCAGTCAAGAAGTCAACATGGAAAAATTATCCGAGAAAGGCCAATTCTCTTTAATAATTTGAGAAAACGAAGTTTAAGTCTTTTTAGAAATTCATTTATTAATTTAATGTGATTTAAGCAATTCAAGCCATCAATGGGTTCACAATTAATCCAAGTACAACATGTTTTTGGGTCCTAGACTACCCGGACAATAGCATAATAGTAGCTACGCATGGACTCTAATCACATCGTGTATACGTAGCACCCCACAAATAGGAGCACATACCAATTTAACTCACCTATGGGGTAATTTCCCCCTCACAAGATTAGAAAGGAGACTCACCTCGCTCCGAAGGTCCATAACCGGCATTCCATGCCCTTCCGAAGACTTGAATCGATGCACAACGCTCGAAAACTAGCCAATAATTATGTAAATCCATTAATATATGCTAAAGTACTCATTATAATCCAATTTATAATAATTCCTAACCCCGATCGAAAAGTTGACAAAAATGCCCTCGAGCCCACGTGCCCGGAATCCGAACTTTTTCGAAGATAATGTTTACCCATAGCCTCACGAACTAAAAAATATGATTTATTCTCAATTCCATGCCCAAAATCGTGGTCAAAATCCAAAATTCTCAATTTCTAGGTTTTTCTTTAAAACCCAGAATTCTCCTTTAGATTCTCATGAATTTTGATGTTAAATCTAAGGTATAATCACGAAATATAATTGAAAATTAGTTATAAGAACTTACCCAATGATTTGATATGAAAATCCACTCTCAAAATCGCCCACTCTCGGACCTAGGGCTCAAAATATGATAAAATGAAGCAAAAACTCGAGTTACACAGCTAAAATCAAGCTGCAGAAGTCGCATTTGCGATCCAGGGTTCGCAATTGCGAACCCTCGCAAAAGTGAAGAAATCCTTCTCAATTGCGAACAAAGAGGGGCTGGGAAAGGTCGCATTTGCGACAAAAAAAATCGCAATTGCAAACTAGGCATCGCAATTGCGATGGATATGTTCGCAATTGCGAGCATACCAGAAGCAGCAGTTTTTCCGACACAAAAATGAGCATAACTTTCTTATACGATGTCCAAATTTGATGATTCATTTTCCTATGGATCCGTAATTTTGATACGGGTCTAATGGTTCAATAAAAACTTAATTTGGAGCTCATTTGCTTAATATGGTACCCCTTTATGTCCAAAGAAATGATGTTGAAACATCAAATAAGAGTGCGATTACAACCCGAAACACACCCGAGGCCCCTGGGACCCCGACCAATCATACCAACCAGTCCCAAAATACATTACGGACTTGCTCTAGGCCACAAATCACATCAAACAATGCTAAAATCATGAATCAACCTCCAATCCAAGCATTATGAACTTTAGAACTTTCAACTTCTACTTTCGATGCTTAAACCTATCAAATCACGTCCGATTGACCTCAAATTTTGCACACAAGTCATATTCGATACTACAGACCTACTCCAATTTCCAAAATCAAATTCCGACCCCGATATCAAAAAGTCCACTTCCGGTCAAACTTCTCAAAACTTTCAAATTTGTATCTTTAGCCAAATGGCTTCAAAATGACCTACGGACCTCCGAATTCACTTCCGATCGTGCTCCCAACTCTAGAATCACCATACAGAGCTACTCCCAGTCTCGGAATCCCAAATAGACATCGATAGCACTGAAATGCACTTCGAACCAAACTTAAGTAATTTCTTCCAAAATGCTAACTTCCACAATAGGTGCCAAAACGCTCCTGGGTTACCCAAAACCCGAACCGGACATACACCCAAGTCTGAAATCATTATACGAACCTGCTGGAACCTTCAGATCTTGATTCCGAGGTCGTTTACTCAAAATTTCAATCTTAGCCATTTTCTCCAACTTAAGGCTTCTGAAATGATAATTTTCATTTAAATTTAACCCTGAACTTCCTGAATTTCAATTCCGACCATACACACAAGTCAATATACCTGAAATGAAGCTGCTCATGGCCTCAGACCGCTGAACAACGCGCTAGAGCTCAAAACGACCTGTCGGGTCATTACGCTAATAATTACTCTTACTTTACTATTTTATTCAATAGTTACTATATATTAATTTTGCTCCGTGAGAATTACAAAATTAATATGAGAGTAACTTAAAGATAAAATATATAGAAGTAATAACAGTGATTAGTTAAAAATCATTATCATAGCACAATATAAAATATAAATATAAAGTTTCAAACCGAAATGTATTAAAACTGAGATAGTATTATAAAATATATATCAAGCTTCATCAACTATCCCAACAAAATATGTTACTCCATTACGAAGTAAGAAAAACTAATTTAGGAACAAAGAACTTATGAAGAAATATTATTCTTCTAAAAGAAAGACAACTACTAGAAAATACTAAAGAGAGATACCAAAGAGTTGTTCCTCCCAGCAAGACTCAATGTCTTCTCTTCAAAATTCACACTCTATTTATAGAGTTTTCTTACCTAAGGTTCTCCATAGTTGCAATTATTGTAGGTATAACTATGATTTAGCCAAATGAGTTTCATTCTACAAAGGAAGAACCATAGTTTCAACTACACTTTGCTAGTTGAAACTATGTAATTTTCTTCATGAATTCCAATTGCATTGCCGCAACTATGATGTTATTTTATCTTCTTCATTCCCGATTGACTACTCCATTCTCACTCTTTTTTGCTTCCTTTCTTTAATTTTCATACGCTCTTCCTCTTGCGAAGTATGTTAGAAAATATGGGAGAACATGGTATATTTATTCATATTTTATTTAAAATATTTAATATTTACATATAAAAATATATGAATAAATTATATCCATCAAGTTCCCTCACACTTGAATCTTTGCTCGTCCTCGAGGAAAAATATTTCTATTGATAATTTTTTTTGTAACATTTTCTTCAAAACGTTTGGTCTTTGTAGCATAGAAAATTTATTCAAAATAACTTCCTTAATCATGCCAAAGGATTAATCTTTTAAGCTTCACCAAATCTTTTACCTTGCTTCTGATTTTACTTTTGAAAAAACAAAATTTGCATTCTTTTCCTCTTGAATCTTTCGGAATTGATAACTTTATGATCACAAGTCTTGAATATCACAATTGTTCGTCCATACACTTGCTCTTCATGTTACTCTCCACTAATGTAGATTCAACACTGATTTCTGAAATCTATTTAGGATTTTTTCTTAGCTTATAATGTCAGACTTCAGGTTGGTAGGATAAAGATATTTTTGTAGTGACTTTTCTTCTTCCAGCTTGGAGCAAATGTTCCTTGATACTAATTATCCCATCTTTTTTTGTTGTATATATGAATTCATCAACATAAAGAGATATAAGAATATACACACACTTATATATTATATATCTCTCTCTCTCTTTCCTTTTTTTTTTTCCTGTTTCGTGCCTTGCACAATTTTTCTTTTCTTTTTCTAACAAACATTACTTATCATGGCTGGAAGAAGTAATAACTATAATAGTAATATACTTCTCTTTTTTTTCTTTTCTTTTGGGGGGTTATTGATAATAGTTTACATAAACGATATTTACACCCTAAGTATACCATGCTTTGTTGTTGTTTTATAAGCTAAATGACAATAAAATGCTCTAATTGATGTTCTTTTGCTTCGTAGGGAATAATCCAAGTTAGGAAGAACTAAGGAGTGTTTTGCATTCATTAATATGAAGAAAACGTCCAATCAAGAAGCACCCGCGCGGAAAGAAGCAAAAAGTGGACTGGGTTGAAATCCACCATGACCGCGGTGGATAGCGGTGGACAGCGGTGGGACCGCAGCAGGCCACAGACGCAAGGAAGAATGTTTGGCTCTCACCGCGGTCGCGCCGTGGTGAACTGTGCAATTCCCCAAAACTTTTGGGACCAAAGTGTAACTCGGAAAAAACTTATTCCAAACCCTTATAAACTCAAGAAGCTCACCCAGGAAAGTTTGAAGCTTGTTTTTAGACTACTTTGGAGGTAAGAACAAGTGTGAGAAGATCAACCAAACATTAGAGTTTTTCTATCTCCTTTTATTTATTGCAATTACACATTATGAACAATTTTATGGTTTTATCTTGCTTTGTTATTAGTAGCTAAACATTTGATCTAGGGTTAATGGAACCAATTATTGGATGAGGTTTTGAATCAATTTTGTTATAATTAAGCCGGATTTACTATATGATTGTTCAACTACGTTTTGTATGGTGATAAATTGAATGGGCCCTTGATAAATCATGTCTAATTGCCTTATGTTGCTTGAGAAAGAATATTAGGTTAGACTGCTGTTTAACAACACCACTTTTGGGTAATTAAAGAGATTCGTTACTTGAACTTAAAAGTAGGCTTAGAGATGACGAAACTTTGGTGGGATAATTCAGAGCTGCACAAATTGTCAGCTAGAGTAGTTTGAGAGAATGCTCAAATAAATTATCGTAGTTGATCGAGAGATAATTACGATAACCCATAGCTCATAATGCCCATAGAGTATTCCGGCGAGATTATAGCAAAAGAATTAAAACTTAAACTAGCAATTGGGGAAATCAATACCCTATACCTTTTTACCATTGAATTATCTTTGAATTAGCATATTGTTATTTTTAATATCATTTAAGGTAGTTAAACAAAAAATACCCAACCTTTATTGATAAGAATCTTGTATCGGGAAATTGTTAGAGTTGATAATATCATTGCTAAGAGTTGTAATAGATAGGTTAGTTCCCCGAGGATTCGACTCTGGACTTAAAACCAGATTATATTTGCAACGACCGCTTTGTCTTTTAGAAGACATAGTTGGGCGTGATCAAATTTTGGCGTCGTTGCATTATTTATTACAACTTAGAAGTAGTGCTAGAATTATAGTTTAGATCAATTTTCGATGGTGTTAAACAATTTTTTTCAATTGAAATTCTCACGTTTGAACTTTTGTAGGATTCAGTTGTATGCCTAGGAATTCTTCAAGGACCGAAAAACTGCTTGAAGTACTCTCAGACCCCGAGAAAATATTCAGGGCATTGAACCGTGCCAACAGGAAGAACAAACAATCACAACAAACGCACCAATTTGAAATTGACATGGGTGACATAAATAACATGGACAGAAACATCAGGGATGAGCCAGCTGACTCAAACGCCAAAGTGGTGGCACCTCTAGGGCCAGAAGCTGCACTTTATGATTGGGCACAACCAACAGCTTGTCACACCTCCTTTTTACTTACTACACCCGCAAAGGCGTAAAGGAGTTTTTTCAATTAAAGGACAATCGAAACGGGATTCATTTTTATTAAATATTCAGAGTCTCCACTTGGGAGATTAATGGTGTTCAAAGTCACCGGTTGAATCCCTAATCGAGGAAGTTATTGAATCTGTTTAACAGTCCGCGATCCAGAAATCCAAGTAAGGAATTCTGTTAACCCGGGAGAAGGTGTTAGGCATTCCCAGGTTCCGTGGTTCTAGCACGGTCGCTCAACTGTTATATTTGGCTTATTTATTTGATTTTAATACATGTTTTGACCTATGTGCTTTTAACTTTGAACCTCTTTTATTATTGTTATTTTAAGATAATTGCAACGTCGTGAAAATATGTCTCGAACCGCATCACATAAATGCACTCGCGATTTTTGACACATTTCGACTTCGTTGAGATTTGGATTTGGGTCACATAAATGTGCACCCGTATTTAAGAAGATAAAATTATTAAAAACGCGCCTAAAGTGACTACACGTTATTATCTTCGGGGAAAGCCGTGAAATTCGCTAAACGGCATATCCCTGATTCTAAGTATTTTAATATAGTCTTTTAAAGAGGGCCCCGCAATTTATGTATTTTTGTTTGGCGAGGCTCGTCTCATTCATTATTTAAAGGGAAAATCTAAAGCAGCTACGATTTTCCATTTCCATTTGTCTCTAACAAGAAGTCTCCTAATTCAATATTGTTTAAGAATTGTTATACCTGGATTCACAGTCCAGTTCATGAGAAGACACGTAGATTGGGCTTCTAGCCCAACATGCACCAACTTCTAATCTTGTGGCAATTTGGTGACCATCAATGGGCCATGTACCATTCTGGTAATGCTCTGTGCAAATGGGCCAACTTGAGCCCAGATTTCAGGTTGTATTTGTGTTAATTGTTACAGTGCCTAAATGTTGCTAAGGGTCGAAACAAATGGGAGATATGAATGGGATTTAACAACAAAACTATAATGACCCGACCCGTCGTCTCATGCGTAACTACCCCGCTCTTCCCATTTTCTTCTCCCTTATGTTTCATTATCGGTATTGGGTGCGTTAGAATTTAATTGGAGTGATTTTATTAAGAAATGAGACACTTAGTCTCTTTTAAGAAGACTTAAATTGGAAAAGTCAACCGGATGTTGACTTATGAGTTAGAGGGCTCAGATGAGAATTTTGATGGTTCGGTTAGCTTCGGAAGATGATTTAAGGCTTAGGAGCGCAATCAGAAGTAATTTTGGAGGTCCGGTGAAGAAGTTAGCCAATTTTGGCGAAGTTAGTATTTTGGCGATTTCCGGTTGATAGGTGATATTTTGATCCGGGAGTCAGAATGGAATTCCGAGAGTTGCAGTAGCTTCGTTAGGTGATTTTGGACTTGTCTGCAAAATTTCAGGTCATTCGGACGTCGTTTGGTTGGGTTTTTGATCGAATGTGAGTCTCGGAAGACTTTGATAAACTTAGGTTTGATTCTATGGTGAATTGATGATTTTCGTGTTCTTTGATGTGTTTTTGTGATTGGAACAAGTTCATATGATGTTATGGGATGCGTCGGTATTTTTGGTTGAGGTCCCGGGGGCCTCAGGGTGATTTCGGGTGGTCAATCGGACCAATATTGGCCTTTGAAAGTTGCAGAAAATTTGCTGGTGTGTTGAAGACCTTTTGTTCATCGCGATCGCAGGGGTGCTACTGCGATCGCATAGAAGGTTTTGGGGAGGCCTGCTGATTGTTCATCACGATCGGAGAAAAGGGCATGCAATCGCATAGATATGGCTTCTGAAGCAGTGCGATCGCGTAAGTAAGGCTGCGATCGCATAGGCCAATTTTGGAGCCTTGTTATTTTGTTCTCTGCGATCGCGTAGATTGGACCGCGATTGCATAAGGTTAATTGAGGGACTGGAAATTTTTTCTCCGCGATCGCGTGACATGGGACGCGATCGCATAGAGTAAATGCCTGGAGCTGGGCAGAAAGGTTATAAACATTTCATCCGCGAGTTGGGGTTATTTTTCACCGCTTTTAAGCAAACTTGGGAGCTTTTGTCAAGGGATTAAGAGGATTTCGATTGGGAATCGATTGGAGGTAAGATTTATGAGTTAAATACATGATTTTATTGAAGAATCATCCTTGAAATTCAGGAAAAATATAGCCAAATCATATGAAATTAGGGCTTGAGATTGAAATTTTAAAATGGTGATTTGAGGGGTCAAATGAACACCGATTTTTGTGAATTTGATATGGGTAGACTCGTGGCGAGTCGAGGATTCCGGAAACGTGAATTTTAAAATTTTTCAAGAAGTGGGACCGGGTCTCGGGTTTTGCTAGTTTCGAGATTTTTGTTATATTTCGATTGTTTTCGATTTGGGTGTTGTCCCATTAGCATATTATGATATATTTTTCCTGATTTTGGTTAGATTTGACGCGCGTGGAGGCCAGTTTGAGGGGAAAGGCATCGCGGGCTAGAGTTTTCGCCGGTTCGAGGTGGGTAATACTTGTAAATGGTGTCCTGAGGGTTTGAAACCCCGGATTTGCACATCATAGTGCTGTATTGTGGTGACTTGCACGCCAGGTATGAGCATGGGGTAGAGCACCGTTGGGGATTGTGACTTGGTCCATCCCGGTTGTTGATTTTACTGCGTGATAGATTGAAACCTGCTTGATGCTATCATGATTTGGGCTGATTGCCATGTTTTGGGCTTCGTGCCGATTATTTGGATCCCTTAGGGATTATTATCATTGTTTCCATGATGCTTAGCATGTTTTCATGATATCAGTCCTGAGTTAAACACTGTCTCGAAATGATTAGTAAATTTCTAAAGTCTTAAACACTTAAGCTATGATTCCTAATAATTAGAACTGAAAATGATAAATTGACTGTGCCTGTGTGGCTTGCTGCATATAATTGGACTGATTGTGGATCGGGTTGTACACCGCAGCGAATGCTATGATGATATTGCGCTTGGACTGTAGGAGCCCCTTCGGAGTCTGAACCCCCCACAGTGAGCGCTGGGTACCCAATGGATCGGGCTACGTGTCATAGCGGTCATGTGCATTGCATTGCATCCACGCATTGATTCCTGTTTGTACTACGTGGCATTACATTTAGCACTCTCATATCATTGACATCCATGCTATTATTGCACTGTGTACCAGATACCCTGGTGATATTTGTAAATAGAGTATTGTGCCCGAGAGGCTGACTTGTGTGCGAACTTGCACTACTTGATATCGCATCCATATGCTTAATGTTGGAAAAAAGAATATTTTCAAAAGAGATTTTTAAACTGAGCTAGATATTTCTAAAGGATTTTCACGGTTTTACTACTTTTTTCAAAAGGTTGTACTGTACTATATAGTATGATGGAGTGTTCTTACGTGATTTCTTTCCTCTCAGCATTATTTACTCTTATTACCACTGAGTTAAAAGTACTCACTTTACTCCCTGCACCATGTGTGCAGATTCAGGTATTTTTGGGAGCTTAGCTGAGCTAGTTGCTGTTTCAGTGTTTTATTGGAGTTGTCGAGGTAGCTGCCTGACGTCCGCAGGACCCGACTCCTCCCCTATTCCTTTATTATTACTTCCGCAGTTTTGAACATTTGTAGTATTGGAGTCTCATTACTCTGTATTGCTAGAGGCTCTAGACTCATGACCCCCAGGTCTTTGGGAGATTATTCAGTTTGGCTGCTATCTATTAGTTAAGATCTTAGCTTTATTGTTGATAATGATATTCAAATAATTGGTTTGAGCTTCATGCTCGGGTTGAGAGTGTAAATGGTCGGGCTTGCCTAGCAGTTGTGTTGGGTGCCATCACAACCGAGATTGGGGTTGTGACAAGTTGGTATCAGAGCCTAGGTTACTAGGCCTCATGAGTCATGAGCCGTTTAGTAGAGTCTCGCGGATAGGTACGGAGTTGTCTGTCTTTATCCTCGAGAGGGTGCAGAACCTTTAGGAAAACTTCACTTTCTTGGAATTCTTATCGTGCGTACTTGATTCAGCTTGAGATGTAACTCTTGAAATTCCTTCCACACGTCTGTATGCGCACTCGAGCGCCCAGTAGTATATGTGCCTTGATGGCTTGTGATTCCCTGATTGAGGGTCAAGAGGTAATCTCCGTGAGTTCATGTTGGGCCAGTCTGGAGGACTTGAGGCCGGATCTTTGCCTATGGCTTGAGCTCCGAGGTGCTGATTGTGTGAGCCAGTGATTTGAACTTATATGTTCAGTATTGTCCCTATTAGCTGAGATGGCAGCTGGATATCTATGTGATGAGTATGTTAGTACTGTGAGATATATCTACGTGATCTTAGAAGTGACGAAGGAGTCTGTTGGATGAAAGATGAATGTTAAGTGTCCGTTTTCTATTGTGATTTGTCTTGTAGCCCCAAGTTATAGGTGCGTGAAGAATATTTTTATATGTCCTAGTTTGAAAGTTAAGTGAAATACTTGTGGCGGTATGAGTTCAGACTCAGAAAGACTAAATTGGATATATTATGGGTATGTCAGTGGAAGGTGTGCTGAAATACCGAACTGAGGCAAAACATGTGGGTTATCTCCTGTGGAGTGTTCGTGAGTGGTATGAACCCTGTGAGTATGTTAGAAGATCTCACGTATAATTGAAAGGTATGTGTTGAAGTTTGAGAATTTGGGTCGCTTCAGGGAGTGGACTTAACTGATGTGGGGATGAATGCGAGATGTGTAGAGGATTGCGGTACTAGTTGATCGGTGTTTTCATAAACTAATAAATGATTTAAGTTAATCTCCTTATACTATTGTGGCATCATTGGAGTAAAAGTATTATGAGTTATTGAATGTGTTCCGATAGATGGCTTCGAGCCAAGTTGGGGAGGTTGCTACTGATTAGCTGGTTGCACGATTATGTGCTATGTGGTTCTGTTCGTTAAGTCAGGTAATTTGCAGTGTGGATAAGAGTGGATGACTCTTGAGAATGGTTTAATGTGTTCAAGATTTTACACGTAATAATCATGTGTTTTAAGGTTGCGTATGTGACTAAAGACAACGTTTCATTAAAAACAAAATATTCTAGGATGCGGTAATTCTGGAAGACATTTGAGAAAGTATTCAGTGGCCTATGAGTCTCAGACAGTGTGGTCTTATGTTTGAATCTCCTGTGGTGAGCCTGAATTGAGGCATTGTAATGCTACAATAAGATAGAATATCAAATTAATGATGAAACAAGAAGGAAATTGGATAAATGGAATAGCTTGATACTAAACCGAATCAGTATGGTAATGATATGATTAATTCTTTGTATGTGTTCGAGGTGATGAGTCATACAAGTATTGTGCAACAAAGCTCTTGAGTGCTGGCAGTTTGCTCAGTTTGGTTTAGATGAAAGGATCCAGTCCTGGTAGTTTAGTTTGTACAACTGGGGTTGGCAGAGATGTTCTCGTTGGGTTTTACCGTGGTTTGAAAATTAGTATATTTTTATGGGAATGCGAAGCATGGAGTGTGGAATGATTTTTCTTCTAAATGGGATGAATGAAAGTTCTCGACTAGTTGAGTGCGTCGATGTCTGCGGCGCGTAAGGGAGATAAAAGTTCTTATGTTATCCGAGTATGGTATGGTAGATGCAATATATTGTGGAGGATTGGGATTTGTGTGGGTAAGTTTCGGTTAAGTTCGGAATGGAAAGTCATTAAATTCTTAAGCAGCACGGGCAGCTGCAGGTGATTTAAGAATCGATCTTTAGAGGATATGGGGGAAATGATCCTCATATGACTAAGGAAATGGTGTTGCGAATCATAGTGAATTGACGAGGGTATATGTTTCAGAAAAAGGGAAATGTGATTAAGTTGATGGCACTTCGGTAGAGTTGCGGCATTTTCTTTCTAGATCGACTGCTGATACCTGAGTGTGTTTGATGGCACAGGAGAATTTTAAAATATCTTCGAAGAATGACTGGGAGTTCTCATGTTCAGGCTAGGTAGTGGTTGTAGATAGTGTGTATTGGTATCATTAGCGGCTATTGGGATTGGAGGCCCGAGTGGGTCCTTCTTTGTTGGTATGTTAGATTTTGTATATGATGCTGAGCTGTAGAGTGGTTGTCGCAATGTGGGTTGTTCTAGACTATTGTGCTATGGGCTATGTCGGAAATGCCATCGGTTGCGTGGCGAGGTGCATCGGATTATGTTATAGCAGAGTGGTTGGTATTCCAAAGATCAGCGGACGGCTGGGAATGATTGCTTTCCTTAATTGGGCCTTTGTGACGGATGTCAGTATAGAGGTTTCTACCATTGATTCAGTTCCGGTATTGAGGGACTCTTTTTCAAATGCGTTTCTTGTGGCCGGGCATGTCGCCGGGCGAGATTGTGGATTTCGGTATTGATTTGGTGTCGGGCACCGTATCGTACGGCTCCAGCAAGAGTTATAAAAAGTGGAAGGAGCAGCTTAAGGCTTCTTGTCATTGAGTTCGTTGGCGGGCCGATGTGGCTACGTATTCAGATTGAGATGGCTTAGTTGGCCCTGATATGTATTGTTGAGGGATAGGTTTAATCTCTCGTTATTGAGCTTGTTAGTGATCTGGGGAAATATATGAGATGCTTTTTCTATGCTGTGAGGCGTTATGATTTTCGGATTATGCTTGAGTTTCGTATCTTATAACGCTATATGTAGATATTGTTATGCACTCGGTATTTTGTTATAATGAGCAAATTTGGCTCGATATGCATCTCCCTATGTGAGATATATGTATGGATCGAGTGGCACGCCGCCATGGGTATGTTATCTGGATCGGGTTGCACTCCGCAACAGTGTGATGTTGAGAATAGTTTTCCATGTGTTACTTGGTATGTCTTGCTTCCTGGTTTCTAAAGAAAGTTCGTATTGGGTATTGCTCGGCGAATGGCGCATCGGTTGTGTCCTTTCAGGATTTAAGGGTGTATATTACTTACTTCACCGTGGGTGTGATGGATTGCTTGGTTTCAGAAAGCAATCTGTGTGTGGCTGTCTATTTTGAGCATAGCAACTTGGGGTGCTTCAAGTGTAACAGTGTTTGGATAAGATCGCGCATTGTAGCGAGTCTACGCGGAGATTAGACCCTTCGGGGTAGGTTCAGGTATTCTATTTTTATGATGTGGGACGGGGTCCCAGCCTTGTGTTGTGATGGTACTGAGGAGTTTGAGTTACAGCTTTTTTCATTAGAGTCATTAATAAATGCGAACAAATGTGATTTCGGCTGATTAGAGAGTTCATATTGAGGTTTGGCTCGAAAATCTGTTGTGGCGTTAGTCAACAGGGAAATAGCTTTATGTATGGGTGACCTGAGGAATGGATACGATTTATCACGTGTTTTATTTACCATTGGCAGTATATGGAAGTGTTGGAATAAGATTTTAGCTAATAAAAGGGTTTTCTAATAGTATTTTGTTACTGTGGGCAATTGCTGTGAATAGAGGCCATCGTTTCGATTGTTTGGATTGCGTAGTATATCACATGGTCTCATCTGAGGTTACAGGTAGGGGGTTAATACAACTGGTTCAGGTGTATTCTGAGTAAAAAAAGTGAGGTTCTGATCTTGTGTAAGATTTCAGAAGGTGAAATGTAGTTCTATGGTTTATGGACTAGATGGATTGTGAAATTTTAGCTATGTTGTGTTGTCGGACCTATATGAGATAGGGTGACGTGGGATCACCCCGGGTATATGTTTGGTAAGGTCGTTCAGCTGTTGGATAGCTTCTAGGACAACTCTGAGTACGCTCAAGGACGAGCGTTGGTTTAAGTTGGGGAGGATGTAACGACCCGACCCGTCGTCTCATGAGTAACTACCCCGTTCTTCCCATTTTCTGCTCCCTNGTCAACCGGATGTTGACTTAAGAGTTAGAGGGCTCGAATGAGAATTTCGATGGTTCGGTTAGCTCCGGAAGATGATTTAAGGCTTAGGAGCGCAATCGAAAGTAATTTTGGAGGTCCGGTGAAGAAGTTAGCCGATTTTGGCGAAGTTAGTATTTTGGCGATTTCCGGTTGATAGGTGATATTTTGATCTAGGAGTCGGAATGGAATTCCGATAGTTGCAGTAGCTTCGTTAGGTGATTTTGGACTTGTCTGCAAAATTTCAGGTCATTCGGATGTCGTTTGGCTGGGTTTTTGATCGAATGTGAGTTTCGGAAGAATTTGATAAACTTAGGCTTGAATCTATGGTGAATTGATGATTTTCGTGTTGTTTGATGTGTTTTGGTGATTGGAACAAGTTCGTATGATGTTATGGGATGCGTCGGTATTTTTGGTTGAGGTCCCGGGGGCCTCGGGGTGATTTCGGGTGGTCAATCGGACCAATATTGTCCTTTGAAAGTTGTAGAAAATTTGTTGGTGTGTTGCAGACTTTTTGTTCATCGTGATCGCAGGGGTGCTACTGCGATCACATAGAAGGTTTTGCGGAGGCCTGCAGATTGTTCATCGCGATCGCAGAAAAGGGCATGCGATCGCATAGGTATGGCTTCTGAAGCAGTGCGATCGCGTAAGTAAGGCTGCGATCGCATAGGCCAATGTTGGAGCCTTAGCATTTTGTTCTACGCGATCGCGTGGATTGGACCGCGATCGCATAAGGTTAATTGAGGGACTGGAAATTTGTTCTCCGTGATCGCGTGACATGGGACGCGATCACATAGAGTAAATGCCTGGAGCTGGGCAGAAAGGTTATAAACATTTCATCCGCGAGTTGCGGTTATTTTTCACCGCTTTTAAGCAAACTTGGGAGCTTTTGGCGAGGGATTAAGAGGATTTCGACTGGGAATCGATTGGAGGTAAGTTTTATGAGTTAAATACATGATTTTATTGAAGAATCATCCTTGAAATTCATGAAAAACATAGCCAAATCATATGAAATTAGGGCTTGAGATTGAAATTTTAAAATGGTGATTTGAGGGGCCAAATGAACTCCGATTTTTGTGAATTTGATATGGGTAGACTCGTGGCGAGTCGAGGATTCCGAAAATGTGAATTTTGAAATTTTTTGAGAAGTGGGCCCGGGACTCGGGTTTTGCTAGTTTCGAGATTTTTGTTATATTTCGATTGTTTTCAATTGGGTGTTGTCCCATTAGCATATTATGATATATTCGTCCTGATTTTGGTTAGATTTGACGCGCGTGGAGGCCAGTTTGAGCGGCAAAGGCATCGCGGGCTAGAGTTTTCGCCGGTTCGAGGTGGGTAATACTTGTAAATGGTGTCCTGAGGGTTTGAAACCCCGGATTCGCACATCATAGTGCTGTATTGTGGTGACTTGCACACCAGGTATGAGCGTGGGGTAGAGCACCATTGGGGATTGTGACTTGGTCCGTCCCG
>MU678128.1:30456-42988 GCA_026770625.1 Nicotiana glauca
TATTCTCAAACTTTAAATAGGTAGGACGGCGCGGCTGCTTTGTTGAGCCGCGCCACGGAATCAAGAGCTCCAAGTGGGCCATTTTTGGTAAGCAGAACTGGCGATGCGGGATGAACCGGAAGCCGGGTTACGGTGCCAAACTGCACGCTAACCTAGATCCCACAAAGGGTGTTGGTCGATTAAGACAGCAGGACGGTGTGCTGGAATTCAATCTTGATTTGAGGTATAGCCCCGAGTTATGGGTGTATGAAGGATCTTTTCATGTTTCCCAGTTGAGAGTGAAGTAATTTTCATGTTGCGGTATGAGTCCAGACTTAGGAAGATCAAGTGACTGCGTAATGCTTGTGACGGTGGGAGATATACATAAATGTTAGTTGGAGGCAAAGCAGGTGGGTTATCTGCTGCGAAGTGTTCTAAGGTTGTGTGATCCTTATGTTGCCTATTAGAAGATCCAATTGTAAGTGAAGAATATGTGTTGAAATCTAAATTGGGTCGCCTAGAGAGTGAGCTTGTCTGTTGCGAGGATGAATGCGAGATTTAGAGAAGATTTAAAGTACTAGACGGTCTGTGTTTCACGAGCTTATGAAGGACTAAGTGTAATCTCACTATGATATTATGCCAATAATAGAATATATGCGTTATGAGTTATTGGGTGTGTTTTGATCTATGGTTTCGAGCCAAGTGGGGGAGTTTGCTATTGATTAAGTTGATTGCACAATTAGGTGATATGTTGGTTCCAGTTTGAGGCGTGTTGGTGAGTCAGTGATGGCTCACGGAGGTTGAAGTCGAGAATGGATCGAGTGAAGGCAAATTTTGACAAGGTTATATGGTGCTTCGTAGGTGTGTGAGAATCACGGGATGTCTTAAGTTGTTGTTGGTAAAGAATGCTCGGTACATAGAGCAGGAAGTTGCTTGGTTGTATTGGGATGAGGATTTCATTCTGCGATGTCGGAGTGCTAAAGAGGCACGAGTGGTTCTGTTCATTGGGTCAGGTAAATTGTAGAGTAAATAGAGTAAATGACTCTCGAGAATGCTTCTAATGTGTTCAAGATTCTGCGTGTAACAATCAGGTGTCTTAAAGTTGTATACGTGGTTAGAAACTGAGTTTTATTCGAAGAGGTCAAGACTTGTGGTAATTCTATGTTAATTATGGGATTCTATGTATCAGTATCAGGAAAGTAACGGTAACGAATTTAGATTCGCAGGAAGTTCTTCAGAGTAAAGTATGCTAGAATGTGGTGTTTTTGGGAATGTTTAAGAAAGTATTTGGCGATATGTGAGCCTTAGACGGTGTGGTTTTATGCTTGGTTCCATGTGGTAAGTCTGAGTTGAGGATTGTGGTGCTACAGCAAAAAGGAAATATCAAGTAGAAGATGAATCAGAAGGAAATTTAGATAGATAGGGTAATTCGATAGTAGACCGGACTGGTATGGTAAAGACATGACTTATTCCTTGTGTGTGCTCGAGGTAATGAGTTCCTACAGGTATTTTGCAGCAATGCTCTTAGTTTTTGACGGCTTTCTTAGCTTGGTCGAGTTAGAAGGATTCAGTCCTGGCAGGTCTGATTTGTGCAAGGGGAACTCGGAGAGTTCTTGATGGTTTTTACTGCGGTTTAGAGATGTATATTTTCTATGGGCATGTGGAGCATGGGATGTATAATGATTTTCTTCTAGGTGGGATCAATGGAAAGTTCTTGACCAGTTGAGTACGTAGAAGTTTGTGGCTATGAAGGGAGATGAAGTTCTCATATTACCCTAGGGTGGTATGGTATATGTGATATGTTGTGGATGATTGAGATATGCGTGTAAGGTTACGGTTCAGATCTGAATGGAAAGTCATAAAATTCTTAGGCAGCACGGGCAGTTTTAGGTTATTAGAGAAATAAGCTTCGGATGATTAGGGTGAATTATCTTCAGATGATTAATGGAATGGTATTGCTAATCATAGTGAGTTGACGAGGGTATATGTTTCAGAAAAGGCAATGAGATTAAGTTGATAGTACTTCGGTAGTACTGCGGCACTTTTTTGTTATATCGACTGCTGATATTTGAGGTTACTTGATGGCATAGGGGAATTTTAGAATATCCTTTGTGGAATGATTGGGTACCTGAGGTGTGATATGTATTCAGATGGTGCAATTTGGGATCATGTATGGTGATTTGTGTGCTACATGGAGTTGGAGACCAGAAGCTCTCATATTCAGGCTATGTTGTGGTTGCGGATCGTGTGTATCGGCACTGTTTAGCGACTATCGATATTTGGAGGCCGAGTGGATATTTCTTTGTTGGTATGTTAGATTTCGGATGTGATGTTGGGGTTTAGACTGGTTGTCTCCGTGTTGGGTCATTCTGGACTATTGCGCTACGGGCTATGCTAGAAATGCCACGGGTCGAGTGGCGAGGTACATCGGAGTATATCCTGGTAGAGTGATTTTATATTTCAAATACCCAGCGGACGAATGGGAAGGATTCACCTTCTTATTTGGGCCTTCGTGATGAATGTCAGTGCAGAGGCTTCTACCATTGATTCAGTTTCGAAGGTGAAAGATTTATCGGATATGTTTCTTATGGTCGGGCATGTTGCCGGGCAAGGTTGTTGATTTTAGTATTGATGTGGTGTCGGGCATCGTATCGTATGGCACTGGAAGAGTTAAGGAGTTGAGGGAAAAACTTCGGGATTTCCTTAATAAAGAGTTCGTTGGTAGGCCAATATGGATGGTGTTCTAGCTTGAGTCGGCTCGGTTGGCTCCGAATTGCATTGTTGAGGGATGTGTTGATTCGACTGTTATTGAGCTTATTAGTGATCTGGAAAGGATGAGTTTCCTTTCTGTGTTGCGAGACGTTATGATTTGTTGGTTATGGGCACATATGGTCCGGTTCTATTGGGGTTCATAGTGGAAGTCAAGCGGGAAGAGTAATTGGGCGTTGCTCGGTGAATGGTTTATCGGTTATGTTCTATCGGGTTTTCGTGGTATATGTTACTTGTTTCACTGAGTGTGTAATGATTTGCTTTGGTTCCAGACATCAAATTGTGCGTGGTTGTCAATTTCGAGCGTAGTGACTTGAGGTGTTTCATGTGGAACAGTGTTGGATAGGATCGCGCATTTGCAGCAAAGCTATGTGGAGATATGACCTTGCGGGTTAGATTCATGTGTTCTATTTCTATGATGTGAGACGGGTTCTCAGCCTTGTGTTGTGGTGGTACGGGTGAGCTTGAGGTACAGGTCTTCCATTTGAGTTATTTTCATGATTTGAGTATATTCGGACCGTTGCTTATTGGTGCACGTATTATGCCAGTTGTGGCTTAGAGCCTCTATTGATGTGTCATCTCACCAGAGTGGTGTGTTAGGATTAGAGGAGATTGTTGGGATCATTGATGAATACGAATAGATTTTATTTCAGCATATTGGGAGGATAAGATCGAGGTTCGGCTCGGAAATCTGCTATGGTATTTGTTAGAGGAGAAGTAGCTTCATGAATGGTTGACCTAAGAAATGGTCGTGGTTTAGTGCGTGTTTCATTTATCTTTGGCAGTATATGAAAGTGTTGGAATGAGACTTTAGTTGATAAGAGGTTTTCTACCGGTATTCAGTCATTGTGTGCAGCTGTTGTGAATGGAAGTTATCGCTATAGGTATTTGAGTTATGTGGTATATCAGGTAATTTCACCTGAGGGTACAGGTATGGGTTATTACAGCTGGTTCGGGCTTATTCTGAATATAGATGTGAGGTTCTGATCTTGTGTATGATCTCGGAAATGGAAATGTGTTCTAAGGTTTATGGGCTAGATTGGGTTGTGAAATTTTAGTTACAATGTGCTATTGGACCTATATGAGATAGGGTGATGTGGGATCAACTCCGGGTACATGCATGGTAAGGTTATTCAGCGATTGGTTGGCTTTTAGAACAACTCTAGGTACGTTCGAGGACGAACGTGTGTTTAAGTGAGGGAGCATGTAACGACCCGACCGGTCGTTTTGAGATTTTGCACTTTGATCGCTAGTTCTCGGGCATGAATTGCCCCGTGTAATGTGTTATGACTGATGTATATCGTTGGTTTTGGTTTTTACGGAAATCGATATGAATTTGAAAGAACAGTCTTATTTGAAAGCTATGAATTTGAAAGGTTTGACCAAAAGTTGACTTATTTGTATATGAGCTCGGATCGGGGTTTTTATGGTTTGGCTAGCTTCGTTAGGTGATTTTCGACTTAGGAGCGTGATCGGAATTGGTTTTGGAGGTCCGGTGTAGAATTAGGCTTGAATTGGCGAAATTAGAATTTTGGCGATTACTGGTGGGTAGGTGAGATTTTGATCCGAGGGTCGTAATGGAATTCCGAGAGTTGTTGTAGCTTCGTTATGTCATCTAGGATGTGTGTGCAAAATTTTAGGTCATTCGGATGTGGTTTGGTTAGGTTTTTTATCGAAAGCATGTTTCGGAAGTTTTTAGAAAACTTAGGCTTGAATTCGATGAGTTTTGGGTAAATTGAGGTTGTTTGAGGTGTTTTGATGATTGGAACAAGTTTGAATGAGGTTTTAGAATGTGTTGGTGACTTTGGTTGAGGTACCAGGGGCCTCGGGTGAGTTTCGGGTGGTCAATCGGACCATTTTCCAAGTTGAAGTGTTGCAGAAAAATTGATCTCAGCAGTTGCAGCAATTTATCTCTTCGCGTCCGCATAAGGGTCCTCGCGTTCACGAAGAGTAAGTGGAGGAAGGTGTGAAATTGGCCTTCACGTTCGCGAGGCAGGCCACGCGTTCGCGGAGGGGAGTGAGCTTGGTGTATCGCGTTCGCGAGTCCTATGTCGCGATCGCATAGAAGGGAAATCTGGTCAAGCTAAGTTGTGTATCGCGAACGCGGGAGTTTGACCACGTTCACGAAGAAGGAAAGTCAGAACTGGGCAGAAAGTTTATAAGTCATTTCATCCGCGATTTTGAGCCATTCTTCCACCATAGCTGAGTATTTTGAGAGCTCTTTGAGGGAAATTAAAGAGGGATTCAAGGAGAATTGATTAGAGGTAAGATTTTTGAAACTAAAACGTAATTCTATTGTGAAATCTATCTAGAAATTCATGGAACTTGAACAAAAATGGAAGAACTAGGGCTTGGAATTTTGGATATTTAATTTGGGATTTGAGGGGCCATTTGGACTCCGATTTTGGTGTTCTTTATATGCATAGACTCGTGAAGTGATAAGGAACCCGTTGATGTAAAAATTTCTGAGTTTCGAGAAGTGTGACCGGGGCTCGGGTTTTGGTAATTTCGGGATTTGTGCCCGTTATTGATTATTTTCGCTTGGGCTTTGCTCCCTTACCATATTGTGATATATTCGCTCTGATTTTGGATAGATTCGACGCACGTAGAAGCCGATTTGAGGGGCAAAGGCATCGCGCGCTAGAGATTTCGCCAGTTTGAGGTGAGTAATGATTGTAAATGATGTTCTAAGGGTTTGAAACCCCGGATTGCACATCGTAGTGCTATATTGAGGTGATTGCACGCCGGATAGCGAGCCTGGGGTAGAGCACCATTGGGGATAGTGACTTGGTCCATCCCGATTGATGTTTTACCGTGTGTTTGACTGAAACTTACTTGCTATCCTCATGATTTGGGCTGATTGCCATATTTGGGCTGATTGCCAACTATTTGAACCCTTCGGGGATTATTATCACTGTTTCCTCACTATTTTGACTTATTGCTTGAACTCAGTCATGCTGATTTTCACTGTTTTACAACTCAACCATTTTACTCAATTTTGAGACTTAAACGATATTCTAAATGATGTTTTGGGCTGAGAACTACTATTTTACAAATGCCCGAGGGGCTTGTGATGATTTTTATCTGATTGAGTGAGGCTGAGGGCCTGTGTTGTGTGGATACTATGGGATCTGGTTGCGCGTCGCAACAGTGTTATATTGGTATCGATATGAGGCCGAGGGCCTAGATTTGATATCACGAGATGGCTTGATATTGCGCTTGGGCCGTAAGGGGCCCCTCTCGGAGTCTGCACACCCCCAGTGAGCGTCGTCGACAAAATATATGGATCTGGCTGCACGTCGCAGCAATATATGGATCTGGCTGCACGCTGCAACAATATATGGATCGGGCTGCATGCCGCAGCGTTACTACATGATACTGATCTATGAGTTTACTTTGTTTCATTTGTCTGGCATTATCTATTGTCTGTGTTACTTCACGTGGTATCTACCCGATTGTCTAGCATTACATGTTGAATGAGTGTGGTGCCCAAGGGGCAGATTTCTATGCTTATCTGCACTATTTGTTTTGCATTCATTTGCATAACTGTTGAAAAAGCCATTTTCAAAAGAGTCTTAAACTGAGCTAAGGCATTTTCTAAGATTTCACAGCTTCATTGTTTTTCTCAAAAGGTTTTACACTGCTCTATATAGCATGATGGTTTGCCTTACGTAATTTCTTACTACTCAGTTATTATTTATATTTATTACTCACTGAGTTGGAGTACTCACTTTACTCCCTGCACCTCGCGTGCAGATGCAAGTATTTGTTGCCTTGATAGTGGGTTCTGAGCTGATCGGAGGCTAAGTTATCAGAGTTTAGCGAAGTGACTGCCAGCGTTCGCAGCACCACATTTCTCCTATTTGTTTATCTGTCCTATTTTATATATTACAGGCCTTGTAATCGTATTTATACTCTATTAGATGCTTGTGACTTGTGGTACCCCGGTTTGGGCTGTGTTTGGGCTGTATTCCGCACTTAATAAAGAAATCTCTGTTTAGACTGTGGTTATTTAATTATGTTAAAATTGTGAATCAATATTTAATTATTCTGAAAATGCGAAATGGGTTGGTTGGTTGGCCTTGTCTTCACGAGAGGCGTCATTGATCACGCCCAACTCTAGTCCTAAAAAGGATAAGCGGTCGCTGCAAATATAATCCGGTCTAATAGTTCGGAGTCGAATCCCACAGAGAACTAAGGATTAGTTGTATCTGTTTAATATCACCAAGAAAAAAAGATTGAACTATTTTCTAATTATAAAGATTGCGATTAAATTTCTAACTAATTAACTAGAAAATACTACAAAGCAGTAAAAATTATCAACTAACGAAACAAAGGGTTGGAGACTAAATTAAGCAGGTCGAGAGTTATGATTTCCCCCGTCATTAATTCTTTGGTTGTATGTTTCTTATAGCGTTAACTTAGTTGCCTCTATCAATCATGAACTCTCTAGCTATTATAAATATCTCTCAAGCAATTATGATAATTTACTAGACGCGCTCTCTCAAGCTACTCTAGCTAGATTCACATTACAGTTCACTTAGATTACACCCGAGATATTGTTATCTCTAATCCAACCTCTAAACCCTCGGTTATGACTCTTGCCTATACTCCGGAAGTGATGTTGTTCAAACAACTACCTAAATATGCGCTCTCTCTCAAGCAGATACATACTAAATAGGAACGGCTAATTGAGGATCCTTTCAATTAACCACAATCAAAATGTAGTTGAACAAATAGAGATTAACAACCAACTCAAAACTAAATTAATATAACAATCAATTCATCCCCAACGGGTTTAACCAAAACCTTAGATTAAAAGATTTAGCTACTCATAATAGTATGTAAAACTACAATACTAAAAGTCATAACCAACAATGAAAAATAGGAAGAGGAAAGAAAAACTCGTAGAAGAATTCCCCGCCTTGCTCCTATTGTGTCTCTTGTTTTTTCCTTGTTCTAAACCCTAAAAACTTATTTTCTTGCTCCTTTGGATGAACTAAACCTTTTATAGGTTGAGGAGATTGGTCTTGAACTTCCAAAAGTACCCTTCAGATCTTTTTTTCTGTTTGGACTAGCGCGGCCGCGCTAAGCCAGCGTTAAGGCCGCGCTAGTTGGGTTATATTTTGTCTTCGTCCGCATCAGGTCCGCAGTCGCCGTTTTAATCATGTTTTTTATCCTGTTCCATTTAGCATTTGGATAAATGTAAAACATGGAAGTTGTATCCCTTTGAGTTTGCTTTCCAACCATATATTGTGCAACCCAAATGAAGTTCTGAGCAAAAAGTTATATCTATTTTACAAGACAGTGCGCGATATGCCTACTCGATTCTTCGTTCGTGTAGGCATATAAATTTTACTTAAATTAAATCCATAAAATAATTTGGACTATATTTCAAATTCAAGATATATTGGTCCAAATAAATATTATGGGCTAATATACAAATGAATTAATTATATAGGTCAAATATATATGAATTAAATATATAAGTCTTAATCCATTGGGCTAGCCCATTTAATTGGGCTAAAGTGATGAGCCCACTTCATTAAGCCCAAGATGTCATCTTCCTAGAGGCCCAATTTGGTGCCACGTGTCAAATGATGGGGCACGCCATGTCAAACGGAAGAGCCAATAGGATCATGCCACATGTCAAACTGACAAGGCATGCCCAATCACACTAAAAGGCCAATGAAATCGCGCCACGTGTGCAAGTGACATGTTCTGGCCAATCAAATGCGGCCTTGTCATGCTTCAATTTGATTGGTCAGAAAGAGTTTGTTCTTATCACAACTTCTCCCTTCCACAACTATAAATAAGGATCTTTATAACTCAGAAATGAGACCAGAAGTTATAACAAGAAGCAAGAAAGAGCTCGTGGATCAAACACTGCAAATTCCTCCACAAGTTTCAAGCTTCAAGAAATCAAGTTCAAGTCCAAGAAATCAAGTTTAAGTTCAAGAACGAAGTCAAATCAAACACAAGGCGTTCAAGATCAAGGCTACTTATTCGTGATAAAACTTGTGGCAACAATCAAAGTGTTCGCGACGAATAAATCAAATTCAAATTCAAGATCAAGCTCAAAGGCCCTTGAATTTGTACTAGAAAAGTAGAATCAGAGGAATCATAGAGATTGTACACTCAAATATTCGAAATCAAATACTATGATTGTTGCAATATTTTTTTCGATCTTGATTTTATTTTCTCGATGCATTTTATATTCTACAAATTCCGGCACGCCCAGTGGGACAATATCTACCTCTCATCTCAACTCATTCACCAAATACCAAGAACATTGAAATAGCTTCAAAGAAAATCAACTCCATTTCAACTTCCACCAAGGCTGCTAGCTCCAGGTTCTATGCTGATGTGGAAAGCATCCTCGATGTCACCTTTGGAAGATTCGGACCAGTTACGAGGAGCAAAGCAAGCTTTTTAGGACAACAAGCACCCCAAGTGCCGTCCGCATCAACCCCTATTTTCGGATCTTCATCCTCAAAAGGAGCAAGACATACCACAAACGCATCTGAAGGAGGAAGCGATGTTGCTGAAAAGATCAAGAAAACTCTTGCTCTGCTTGACCTCTCCAGCTCCAAGCACTCTGCTGTGAAGGAAGATGATGCCGCTTCAAGTGATGGATCCTCCCCAGTTACACCACATAGCATGAGCCAATCAAGGATCAATCTGTGTGAAAATCCATGCTACTCTCCTCCATCCACGACAATCATGCAAGCCATGGTGACAAACACTTCATCCATAGAGGAGAAGTTGGCAAACTTAACGGAAGCAATCGCTGGCTTGACCAAATGCATGTAAAATCAAGAGGCTAGAATTGACAAGCTAACAGACAGGGTGGGAATCTTGATGGAAGAAGAATCTACCCATGCACCCGGTAAGCTCCCAGAAGTTCTAGAGAGTGACTCTCTTCCAAGACAAGCAGCATCCACTATGGCTATCCCTGTCTCATCTGAGGGGATGATTCCAATCGATCAACTGAAGGAGTTCATCGAAGGAACCATTAAGAACAAATATGAAGTTGCTGCCAAATCCTCCCTTACATATGCAAAGTCGTACACTGCAAGGGTCGATATGTTGAAGATGCCTGCTGGCTATCAACCTCCGAAGTTTCAACAGTTTGATGGTAAAGGTAACCAAAGCAACATGTTGCGCACTTTGTGGAGACGTGTAATGATGCTGGAACTTATGGAGATTACCTCATCAAGCAGTTTGTCCGCTCACTAAAAGGAAATACTTTTGACTGGTACACGGACCTCGAGGCTAGATCTATCGACAGCTGGGATCAACTAGAGCAAGAATTCCTCAATCGCTTTTATAGTACGAGACGTACTGTGGGTATGATAGAACTTACAAATACTCGTCAACAAAAGGGGGAACCAGTTATCAGCTTTATCAATCGGTGGAAGAATTCAAGCCTCAACTGCAAAGACATACTTAGTGAAGCTTCGGGCATAGAGATGTGCATCCAAGGCATGCATTGGGGATTGCGCTACATCTTGCAAGGTATCAAGCCTAGCACATCTGAAGAACGTGCAACTCTTGCCCATGACATGTAATTGAGCATGGCATCCGCTGGAAATAAAAGGTTGCCCATCTATGAACCTCGCAAAGCGAATGACAAGCAAGAAGTCAGGAAGTGGGGCAAGTTCGTACCCAAGTCTAAAAGCAATGAAGCTATGAATGTCAACATGTCACCTATGAAGTTCACAACGAAGGTGAGCAAAAATCAGAGTATGAAATCCACTTCTTTTCACGATAAGCCAAGTGGAAAGTTGACTTTAAAAGAAATGCAAGAGAAAGAGTACCCATTTCTAGATTCCGATGTGCCAGCTATCTTTGAAGAACTCCTTAAGTTAAATCTCATTGAGCTTCCAGAGATGAAGTGGCCAAATGAAGCTAGGAAAACAAATAACCCAAATTACTGCAAATATCACCGACTAGTAAGCCACCCTCTGGAGAAGTGCTTTGTCTTCAAGGATAAAGTCATGGACTTGGCTCGCAAAAAGAAGATCGTGCTTGAAGATGAAAAAGAAAGCGCAAACCAAGTCTCTATCACCTTTGGCTCATTCATTTCGGATGAATTATATGGTTTTAAAGAAAGTAAAAATGAAGAATTACTGGAGAGCGACAAAGCTGAAGTCAACTAACATGATGATGATGAAGGTTGGACGTTGGTGACTCGTCGTAGGCGCCACAAAAGGAGCCCACAAAAAGAATTAGTGGAATAACCAACTAGGAAGATGATGTTCAAAAGACCAATGAAAAAGAATCCAGTGAGGCATTTGAAGAAAGCAAAAGTGGAGATGCACAACCCTCAAAAGTCATGAAATCCAATGACCTTTGGAGGAGTTTTTACCAATTTGGTTCCGCACGAAGATTTCCATGAGGGCATTGATACCTCTTGTTGCCACACTGACAAAGGGGAAGAAAAGAGTGATGACCTACTGTTGGCACCATCTACGGAAAAGCCTATCGAGTCCACTCCTCAAGAAGTTAATGCTTGTGAGGAAAAGGCCACGTTCACAAATGACGACCTTTTGCTAGGCGACACTCCTCATAACTGCCCATTGTACCTGGTTGGCTATATGCACGATGAAAGGGTAAATCGGATTTTGGCTGATGGAGGATCCTCAGTGAACATTTTTCCAATCCACACTGTGAAAAAACTTGGTATTCCCATGAACGAACTCTCAGAAAGTTGTGTGATGATCCAAGGATTCAACCAAGGGGGGTAAAGAGCCATAGGCGCGATTAGGCTGGGAATCACTATTGAAGATATGCAATCAAGTGCATGGCTGCATGTGATCGACGTGAAGACTTCACACAATGTTTTTCTTAGGAGGCCTTGGATACATGAGAACAAAGTTATTCCATCTACCTACCATCAATGTTTAAAATACTACGAGGGTAAAGTCGAGAAGACGATAGTTACTGATGATGAGCCATTCACTGAGGCTGAGTCACACTTCGTCGATGCAAAGTTCTACTTGAAGAACCGCATTGTGAAGGAGCTGAAAGCTGATGATGGTATGAAAAGCAAGAATGACGAACCCATAACTAAAAAAGCTGAGGCGACTATTGGTAAAGCCAAAGTTGTTACAAAGGAGGTAGCTGCCAACGTGAATAAATCTCATAAAGGTGGTTATTGTGTCCTATGGAAGGAAAGTAAGTCATGCACTCCAATATGTCCCTAAAAGGAATAAAGTCGAGGGCGAATCATATAATATCCAAACCAACATGCCAAAGGAGTTAACTCTTCTAGTCAAACGAATTGAGGCAGTAAAGTCGTCCTCAATGCCGCTTGCAGGGTTTGTAGCCCAAAATCATTTGCAGAATGTGGCACTCCCTACAAAGAAAACAGATAAAGGTTTTGACCCTAATGCTTACAAGCTATTTGCAAAAGCTGGATACAATCCCAACGAGCCGTCAAAGTTAGGGAAGCTCCCATCAGAAGCTACAACGAGGAAACCATGTGAAGGTTTGGGATACAAGCAACCGTCACCAGTGCGCATCTCAATAAGAAGGGCAAGCAGCAATTATATCACTGTAGAAGATGAATCAATCGCTTCTAACAAGCCTTCTGTCTTTGATCGACTTGGAAGATCACCTGCGAGGACCTTCGTGTTTGAAAGATTGAGTCCACTAAAGAAGGGGAACAAGTTTTGGAGAAATTTTCAAAGCATAAGAACACTCACTTCACCCAAATCCAAGAGATCTCTAAGGATTTCCAAAGTTTGGTTCCTTCTAGAATGAGGCGACAAACAAAACT
>MU678136.1:2287-36914 GCA_026770625.1 Nicotiana glauca
AAGTTTACCCATAACCTTAGGAACTCGAATATATAATTTTCTCTTAATTCCATACTCAAAATCATAATCAAAATCCAAGATTTCTAATTTCCTAGGTTTTCAACCAAAACCCCAAATTTACACTAATCTTCATGCTTAAATCCATACATAATTGATATATTTAACTCAAAAATGATGGGGATAACTTACCTTGACATTGACGAAGAAAATCCCCTCCTTGAAGCTCTCCAAAATCACCCCAAGCCAAGAGAAATATGAGAGAAATGGCCAATCCCCGATTTTAAATTAACCTTCTGCCTCCTCGGATTTTCGTTTATGCAGAAATAATCCCACTTCCGCGGTCTCGCTTTTGCAGAAAATATTCTGCTTCTGCGGTCCCTGGGCTCCAGCCCATTTTCGCTTCTGCGATAAGCCAACCGCTTCTGCGGTTCCGCATCAGCGGATCAGGGGCCGCTTATGCGGTCCTAGCTGCCCTCACACTCGACCGCTTCTGCGACTTCCTCCTCGCTTCTGCGGGGCTGCTTCTGCGGTCCCATTTTCACAGAAGCAGAAATACTAGATACCAGCTGCTTCAGTTTTTCTTAAATTCCACGTTTCGATCCGTTAACCACCCGGAATCCACCCAAGGCCCCTGGGACCCCAACCAATAACACCAACCAATCCCAAAACATATTACAGACGTGCTCGAGGCCTCAAATCACATCAAACAACGCTAAAATCATCAATCGACTTCCAATTCAAGCTTTATGAACTTTGAACTTTCCAACTTCTACTTCCGATGTTTAAACCTATCAAACCATGTCCGATTGACCTTAAATTTTGCACACAAGTCCTATTTGACATTACGAACCTACTCCAACTTTCGGAATTGGATTCTGACCCCGATATCAAAAAGTCCACTTCCGGTCAAATTTCTCAAAACCTTCAATTTCTATCTTTAGCCAAATGGCTTCAAAATGACCTACGGACCTCTGAATTCACTTCTGATCACGCTCCCAACTCCAGAATCACCATACAGAGCTACTCCCAGTCTCGGAATCCCAAACGGACATTGATAACGCTGAATGCACTCAAAGCCAAACTTAAGAAATTTCTTCCAAAATGCTAACTTCCATAATAGGCTCCAAAATGCTCCGGGGTTATCCAAAACCCGAACCAGGCATATAACCCAAGTACGATATCATCATATGAACCTGCTGGAACCTTCAGATCTCGATTCCGAGGTCGTTTACTCAAAAATCCAATCCTAGTTCATTCTTTCAACTTTAAGCTTCTCAAATGAGAATTTTCATTTAAATTTAACTCCGATCTTCTTGAATTTAAATTCCGACCATGCGAACAAGTCATAATACCCGAAATGAAGCTGTTCATGGCCTCCGACTACTGAACGGAGCGCTAATACATTTATAATTCTAAATTTATAAATGTAAGAATTTCAGTATTTTTACCACCATCTTTGTGACAAATATCTCCTTCAGGGAGAAACGCCATTAACATCTAAATATTTTATATCAAAGCGGTAACCACATAGTCATTACATCCTTCAGGGAAAGATACATGAGTTGTTATTTAGGGGAACTCAATAACTAACCATAACACAATAATGCGGTTGTAATAGAAATCATTCTACAAGAATAATTTTGCTTTGGAATGATATTTAATTAAATTTTCTAAGATATTTTACGTACAACATGTACGTGTAACAATGATCTTTATACCAAAAACAAGATTTATATCCTTTGTTATTTTATCTCTTCAGAAGGTGAGTTGTGGTATTTCTTCATTCACTCAAGGGAATTAAAATGTGCTTCAAAAATAACTTTGAATTGCTTATTATTTTGTTTCACAGAAAGACACAGTTTTATAATATTTTCCTGGTTCAGGAAAAAATTTCAATTATGTTACTTCTTCAGGAGCAAATTTAAAATACGAAACATTGAGTATATATTCCCTCAATCATATTACCTCTTCTGGAGGTAAATTGTAATATATTCACATCAAAAGCGCATTCATATTTACGAGCTTTATTAATATTGTCACATTCACTTCAGGAATGGATTAGTATTTATCAAAAGTTCTCATCCTTCAGGGAACGGAACATAATTATTTGAACGTGCATTAATCACACCAAATTGTGTGATGGCTTAGAACCTCTTTTAAGATATTGCTACTTTAGGAGCAAATCGAGGCATGCAAGTAAAATAGAGAAATTTTCTCTTGCTCATCTTCAATTGTAACCATAATAGCCTAAATTATCACTTCTGGTGGTTAACAAAATTTAGTTACAATGAGATGCACAAAATATAACCACTTCTGGTGGTTATATTTTTCTTGCAAATTCTGATGGAGTTTAAGTGGATCTAACAATGTTAGCCACTTTATTATCCTTTGTTAAGATAATTAGGATGGCGAAAATAAATACCAAAATAGGTACCGTATATGTAGAATATAACCAAGCAAGCAATGATAAAGATATTAAACCAAATATAAGCAAAAGACTCAAGTTACTTTATACAATTTTGGTCACTCCAGACGTAAGTGATATCCACATCTATACCGCCAAGAAGAAAAGGTCAACACCTCAAGGGTATAATCTACCTTATGATGCTCGAAATGAACAAGATCTAACCACGGATGTAAGGGCATCGCCTTACATGGGAGATCAACACTGAAATAGAATTAAATTCGAAGTAAGTGCTCAAAATGATAGAGTCTCGTGCTGATAACGTGTTATAAAATAAAGACTTTAAAGTAAAGAAACTAAAGACAAGTAGAGAGAGATATATATATTTATTATTCAACTTCAAATTCATGTACATAATAAACTGAAATTTCCTCTATTTATAGAAGAAAGCAAGCTGTTGTGTAAGCTGCTACTGTACCATATATACCTAATCTTCAACTCGGGGTAATCTTTATCCATAACGGAGTGCCAAAAAGATAAGCTTATTGTACCAGGTATGAATAATCTTCTATCCGGGGTAATGTTTATCCATAATGGAGTATCGAAAGGATAAGCTTATTGTACCCGATATTGATAATCTTCTATGAGGATAATGTTTATCCATAACGGAGTATCGAAAGGATAAACTTATTATACCGGTATGGATAATCTTCTACCAGGGGGTAATATTTATATATAATCGATTATCGAAAGGATATGCTTATTGTATCCGGTATGAATAATCTTCTACCATGGGTAATGTTTATCCATAACCAAGTACTGAAGTGATAAGCTTCTTCAGGAGGCTTATTTCCAATATAGTACTAAATACATAAATATATTTACGGCGGAGTCCCATATGAATAAGCTTCTTCAGAAAGCTTATTTACAATGGAGTACTAAATAAATATCCATAATATAATATATATTTATAACACTTATGATATTTTATACACAAGTTTTTTGGTATCCTGGAAAAAAGTTTCTTCTATTTCTCTTTTCTTTTTCAATAAAATTTACTTACTTTTATGTTCTTTCTTCCATTCCTTTTTACTCCCAATATTTTACTTTTTTTTTGCTACTGAAAGAAGCTTTTATTGAATAACACAAACGGCAGTTATTACACAATGGTAAGTGAAAGTATAGTCCCAGTTCCATAGAGGTATTACTTTGATTCATTAAGGATAAAAAGGGTGGGTATACAAAAATCAAAGCATTATTTCTCATGGCTGGATTTCTGCCTTTCCCATAGCAGGCCAGCTTATCTGCTGCAACATTTGCTTACTTAAATATGTGGCACACCTGTGGCCTGCCCAACTTCTCCATTGGTTGCCTGCAATCCATTAACATGTGTGAGAAAGCTAGATTGTTAGACGATAATAGTTGAATCTTTACCTATGAATTAATTTCCATTAAGGATGTCTAACGGGTGGGTCGGGCCGGGCTGGGTAGGCAAAATTTGGAACCGTATGGGTTGGGAATCGTGCCGATTACGAGTTAGGAATTACCGGATCTAACGGGTTCGGGTTCATCTGGGTAAAAAATAAACCGTAGAGGTTATGAGTGCAAGGGGCCGGGCCGGGCATGGTTAATGTAATTTTTAATTTTTTTTTGTATTTTGTATAATTATTGTAAGTTATATTGATATAAAGTAAAAATATAAATAATACAATGAAGACGGGAAAATATTGTACTTATAAATTGCAAGTGCTACATTTATTTCAAAATTACAAAATTGAAGTTTGCATTTAATAAGTAAATTAACGAAAAAAGAGTAAAACTAAATTTTCATGCATAATAATACTTCAAATTAATCTAACGAACTAAAATATTAAGCATAAATACGTCTAATAATTTTGAAATAACACAAATTTCTCAAATCAACTTAAATACGAATTTTTGGAGGATGTTCAAGACAAATCTTCATATGCCTTCTTAAATTGCTTGTGCCACACTTTGGCCAAAGATTTAAGACTCGACCACAGTTCTTGCACTTTACTATATGAACTTCTTTATTTTCTTCTACCACCTCAAAGTGTTCCCAAATATATGAGCGCACTCTAGAAGTATGGGACATGATTTAACTTGAATTGAGAATTTGAGTTTGAGAAATGAGAGATGAGTGAAAAAATAAAGAAGAGAGGGGGTATATTTATAGTTTTTTAAAGGGCTAAATTAGTAATTATAAAAAGCGTTACATTTAAAAAAATTGGCCCAGAAAAGGGCTAAATGTGCAAAACAATCGTTGGGCCAACGGTAAAAAAGTAGAAACATTTAAGAAAAAAATTGAAACAAGTAGCCGTTAACCGGTCCGGGCCGGCCGATTAATTGGTGCTACGTTAAATAACATTGATCGGGTTTGACCGGTCTGGTTAACCGATTGTACAAAGGTGAATGGACCAACCCCCTTACTCCATTAACTCAACCCCCTTTATACCGGTCGGGTCAATTTTGGTTTTAACCGGTCTGGACCAGTCCGAAAACGGTTTATCCCGGCCCGTTAGACGCCCTTAGTTTTCACAATAAGGGTAACTAAGTTGTTACTGAGTGTAGGGTTAAACCATTGTAAAAGGACAGATTTTTCACGTGAATGGCAGCGTGAGCGTGGTTGTATTTTGTGTAGCCAATGATCCAATCACCATGTGGTTTCGAATAAGTACACCACCCCCGTCTGCGTTACTTTTTTCATCCTAAGCATCGTTATTTTTGAGTTTGAAGAACCCATTTAGAGGTGGTTGCCAGCAAATTAATATCTTTTGATATGCATTAGGATAATGGTGATTATGAACCAGGTGGTGGTACTCCATAACTTGAAAAGTTATGTCTGGAGATGTTAGTGGAACAATGGAGTTCCGAAAAAATATTTGGTTTCTATTTTTCCAGATAAACCCGAGTATAATATGAGTTAAAGTGGTTAGTAGGGCATTATTGTTATCAATCATTGTCCATTGATTTGGTCTGATACAAAGATTTTGGATTGTAAGTTCCAATTAGTTTGGTGGGATATGTATGTTAAGGTGATCCCATAAGACTTTTGCTTTTGGACATTTTATGTATAAGTGCTCAATTGTTTCAGTAGTTTTTGGGTATGAAGCACATGTGTTTAGACGAAAAATTCGATTGAATAAGTTTTTTATTGTAGGTAATTTATTACTAAAGAGTAACCGCAGGAAGAACTTTATTTTATTCAAGCATGGGTCTTCCACACCCATTGATGAGAGGGAGAAATTGAGAGGTTAATGTTATTTGAGTCTTGTAAATACATATGGTAGGCGAATTTAGTAAAGAATAAACCTGAGATTTTATATTTTCAAAAAATGATTAAAGGAATCATTTTTGGTTTTGAATCTTTAATGTATGTATTACCAATTAGGCGGATAATGTTCGTAGGAATGTCCATGGATAGTTTTGAAAGGTCTTACTTATTATTGGGAAGGATACTTTGGACAATTTTTATTATATCTAGTTCTTTTAGGGGACCATTTATAAATGACTTTACGGAGTCAGTCGACCCAATCCAATTTTCATTCCAGTGCTTAATACTGGAGCCACTGCCAATATTCCAAGCGATTCCTTTTTGGAATAGTTGAATATTTTATATAATGCTTTTCCGAATATAGTAATTGGATGATTACATTTAAAAATTATTTTGAGGATAGCGTGATTGATATTTTCCTTTTACAACTCTAACCTAGAGTTGATATGAATTTGTAGTAAAATGCCATGTAAGGCTAGAAAGGAGAGCTAAATTTTTACCATTAGATTTAGGGATTCCCATTCACCCATGGATTTAGGAAGTGTAATTGTCTCCCAATTGGCTAGATATATTCTTCTTTTAGTTGCATTAGAAACCCATAAGAAGTTGCGTTGAATACATTTAATATTTTCTATATAATTTTTTGGTAATAAATTTATTTGCATTGCGTAACTAGGGATGGTTGCTAGTACTGTTGTTGCGAGTGTATTATGCCTGCAAGCGATATAAGTTTTACCTTCCATCCTTATAGACGGTTATTCAATCGATCAATAATGTATTGGTAATCATTGCTTTTAGGATGGTGATTAGTGATGGGGAGACCAAAGTGTATTGGAAAAAATTTTATGCATAAATGAATGATGACGTGTCATGACACGTGGAATAAATAATAGGTTATAATTGGTCTAAGAATTATAGACTGGCATGGACAAAAAGGGAGGTACGAGATAAAAAGAGGTACGAGATAAGAGGCTCAGCAACCCCGTACCTATTTGAGGTCAATTACATACGAGCAACGAGAAGAATAATGAACCGGGCTAAAGAAGAAGGTAGAAATACAACATTTTAAGAGTTATAGGTGCTGGAACCTTTAAGGAATATTTTTATTTAATGTAATAATTATGTAACGTAGCATTTAATGTCATTAATTATTCATAATAGCCTCATTATGACTTAGATGTAACGGACATTCCTAAAGATTCCCAAAAGGATCTATAAAAGGGGAAATATGTAATCAATTGGGACACAAGTTACAACTAAAATACACTCTGATTTACTAGCTTACACATTTGAGTATTAGGAAATTCTCTTCTTTATTTGCTGTTTTCGATTATCAGTAACCCGATTCTTCTAAATTCTAGCTTTGATTAAAAAGTCTATTTTTTGGTTAAACAAATTGGTTCCGCTACCGGGAATCTGATAATTAACTCTATTTCCACTTGATTTCCTTGTTCATATCAATCATGTCCAACAACAATGACAACACCCAAGGACACCCAGAAATTCAAACGATCCAACAACTTCAAGGAGATTCTCCACAAGGCTCTCCACGACGATCTCGTGAAGGCACTCCTGATGGATCTCATACAGATGGACAGGAACAATTTGACAATGTTGAAAACATGAATGAGGTATTGCAAAAAGTAATTGCCTCTCAAGTCAATAAATCTCTTCAAGCTTTCGTTAGTCAATTAACTGCTGCTCCACCCACACCAACTCCAAACAATAATACTTTAGAGAATCTCCATTCTGGATTGGTTAATTCAGGCAGCGGTGGAACTCCTAGTGAAATGCAAGAAGGAGACCCAGGTAATCCAGTTAATTTTGATTTACAAAATCTCGTACTAACCTTGCAGAAACAGCTTAAGGAGCAAAATGAATGCATAGAACAAATACACGAAATACCGCCCGTGATCAAAGGAGTAGACATAGACAAATATTCTCAACAACCATGGAAGCCGAGTGCCGCCCCCCTCCCAATTTCGAAGAAATTTAAAATGCCTGATATTTTAAAATACGATGAAACATCAGACCCACGAGACCATGTCACTGCATTTACCACAGGAGTCAAGGGGAACGACTTGACTAAGAAAGAAATTGAGTCGGTCTTGGTCAAAATATTTGGTGAAACACTCACCAAAGGAGCATTAACCTGGTATTCTCTTTTACCTAAAAATTCTATAAATTCTTTTGCTGAGCTTACAGATTTGTTTATTAAAGCACATTTGGGAGCTCAAAAAGTGGAAAAGAGAATGGAGACATCTTCAAAATCAAGCAAGGAAATTATGAGTTACTGAGAGAATTTGTAGATAGATTTCAATGGGAAAGAATGACGCTACCGCGAGTACCTGACAACTGGGCAGCCATAGCCTTTTCTAGTAATTTGAATGAGAAAAGTTCAGAAGCCACGGGGAGACTCAAAAAAGTCTTCGAGAATTCCCAGCAACAACGTGGATTAACGTGTACAATAGATACAACACAAAGATGAGGATCGGGGAAGATATCATCTTACGGCCTAAAGCTGATGCGAAAACAAGTTCGAGATGTGTGGAAAATGAAAGGAGGTCCGGTAAGAATAGGTACGAACCTTACATGGGACCCGTGGACAGCAGGATGATGACGGTAGTTTGAAAGCAAGGTTTGGCGATTACAATTTTAATGTAAGCACCTCCGAGCTCGTGGCTATTTTAAGAGGCATGGGGGATAAGGTACGTTGGCCGAAGGAGATGAGATCAAACCCAAGCAGACGAAACCCCGATCATTGGTGTGAATTTCATAACGATCACGGACATAAAACCGCAAATTGCAGGTTTTTACAAAGTAAGGTGGATCATTTGTTAAAGCAAGGATACCTCACTGAGTTATTCAGTGAGAAAGGTAAACAAGCATATATAAAAAATAGACAGGAGCCCCCGAAGCCACCCTCGCCTAAACGGATAGTCAATGTTATAAGTGGAGGAGAAGATATCAATGGTGTCTCATATACCGCAACCAATAAAATGTCCAAAATGAAAATCACTCATGAAAAACGGTCACGACACGTGCTGGAAGAGGAGAATATCACGTTCAATAATGTAGATGCAGAAGGCCTCCTGACTCCACATAACGATGCACTGGTAATATCCTTACTTATACATGATACTAACGTGAAACGTGTTTTGATTGATCCAGGCAGTTCGGTGAATATTATTTTGATATGAGTGTTGCGCGAGATGCAAGCTGAGGACAAATTGGTTCCAAAAGTGCATACTTTGTCAGGATTTGATAACTCTAATGTCATAACCAAAGGGGAAGCGATTCTTACCACGTTTGCAGAAGGTGTTGTAAAAGATACCAAGTTCCAGGTCGTAGACATGGAAATGGCGTACAACATGATCTTTGGAAGGCCATGGATCCATGATATGGATGCTGTACCGTCAACTTTACATCAAATTATTAAATTCCCATCACTATGCGGGGTTTGTCAAATTAGAGGTGATCAACAAACATCCAGGAGTATTAACTCTGTTGCAGAAGGTGTTGGAAGCTATGGTTTTATTTAAACACTAGCCCGAGAGGAAGGTGTATATAGGAGCAAATCTCAGCCCGGAGGTAAAATGTAAGTTAATCGAATTTTTAAAGGCTAATGCAGATTGTTTTGCTTGGTCCCATTCTGATATGGCAGGGATACCGTCGGAGGTTATGACTCATAAATTGAATGAAGACCCACCATATGCCCCAATCAAGCAAAAGAAACGAAATATGGACAGAGCAAATCCAGAAATATGGACTTTATTCACTGATGGATTGTCTAACGTTAAAGGTTCAGGGTTAGGAATTGTTTTAGTACCACCTACAAGAGAAACTATTAGGCAGGCTATTAAATGTCACTCCGTAACTTATAATGAAGCGGAATATAAAGCTGTGATTGCAGGTCTAGAATTGGCACGAGAACTTGGGATAAGTCAGGTGGTGATCAAAAGTGATTCTCAGCTCGTGGTTAATCAAATGCTGGGGACTTACACAACTAGGGAAGCAAGGATGCAACAATACTTGGAAAAGGTAAGGGAACTGATAAAGCAGTTCTAGACATGGAAGGTCATTCAGATACCAAGGGATGATAATGTTGAAGCTGACGCCTTAGCAAACCTTGCATCCATAGCTGATATAGCAAACGATGCCGACGCCTCGATTATACATCTGTTTCACTCAGTTCTCGAACTTGATAAGAACGAGGTAAATTTTAATAATTTAACTTGGGATTGGAGAAATGAAATCGTTGCTTTTCTACAATATGGTACCGTGGCTGATGACAAGAGAAAAACATACGCGCTTCGTAAAAAGGCAACTCGTTACTGTTTAAAGCAAGGTAACCTTTATCGAAAGATGTTTGGTGGCCCCTTAGCAAGATGACTTGGTCCTTCTCAAACAGAATATGTAATGAGAGAAATACATGAAGGGCATTGTGGAAACCACGCAGGAGGAAGATCACTGGTAAGAACTTTGATCAGGGTAGGTTATTACTGGCCCAAAATGGAAGAAGAAGCAGCGAGCTTTATAGCTAAATGTGATAAATTCCAGAGATACGGTAATAGTATGCACCGACCTGCTGAGTTATTACATCCGATTATTGTACCATGGATGTTTATGAAATGGGGAATGGACATAGTGAGACCATTGCCTCAAGCTAAAGGACAGGTAAAATTCCTACTCGTACTTACTGACTATTTTACTAAATGGGT
Organism: Nicotiana glauca; assembly: GCA_026770625.1. NCBI lineage: Eukaryota > Viridiplantae > Streptophyta > Magnoliopsida > Solanales > Solanaceae > Nicotiana > Nicotiana glauca. Next base: position 12,708 of record MU678136.1, read on the forward strand.
AGAGGCAGGAGCATTTAAACAGGTACGAGAGAAAGAAGTGAAGGACTTCATTTGGCGTAACATCATCTGCCGGTTTGGTGTACCAAAATTAATTGTATGTGATAATGGTCCTCAATTTATCAGAGCTCAGGTCACGGAATTTTTTCAAAGTTGGCAAATAAAAAGGATAACATCAACACCATACCATCCAGTAGGGAATGGACAGGCGGAATCAATAAACTAAGTTATCATTAATAATTTAAAGAAGCGATTGGAGGAATCAAAGGGTAACTTGCCTGAAGTGTTACCTGGAGTTCTGTGGGCATATCGTACAACAACGAAAACAAGTACATGTGAGACACCTTTTCTTTGGTCTATGGGGATGAGGCACTAATCCCAGTTGAGATAGGAGAACCAAGCGTGAGATTCTCACAAGCAACACAAGAATCCAACGACGAAGAGATGCAGGTCAATCTAGATTTACTGTAAGGCAGGAAAGAAGCTGCATTAATACGAATGGCCGCACAAAAGCAAGTGGTCGAACAATATTACAACAGAAAAGCACGCTTGCAATACTTCAAAATTGGGGACTTCATGCTTAAAAAGGTTTTCCAATCTACAAAGTCAGTCAACACGGGTAAACTAAGCCCAACTTGGTAAGGACCCTATAGAATTCATGATATTGCAGGAAAATGAGCATATGAGTTGGAGACAATGGACGGGAAGATACTTCCTTCGCATTGGAATGCAGTTCATTTGAAAAGATATTACTTCTAAGGGAAAACACATGGTCAAGTGTCATTATCTTAGATTTTATTTTTTAAATTATTAAAAAGTTGACTAACGATTTTAGATGATAGGCAAAAAGCTTACCCGTACTAAATGATGAGTCACGACCTGTAAGACAAAATGGTATACACTAAAATTCCTAGCCTAGGGTTACAATAATTCTGATAGAAACATACACGGGTAAAGCAGTCTTCATCTACAATCATGCTCCCAAGTCCCGTATGTATTTCCTTTTCAGGAAAGGGATCACATGAAGGAAACTATCAAGTGCTCGAGGCTTCATACTTCAACAATCAAACACTTGGGGGACTACATAGAATATACAGTCTCATGTATATAAAAGGCAAGAAGATTAAGTAAAATCAAGCCTAAGAGAAGTCAAGTACGGAGTGGAAGTTAACGAGTCATGGCATTCATCATAGTATTCCTTCCCACGAGAACAATGGCATTCATAATAGTATTCTTTCCCACGAGAACAATGGAGTTACCTCTCAAACCCTTCCTAATGTTTTGGAGCTAAGGGAGATCCACTGTACTTCATAAATAGTTAGGGGGAAGACCATATACTAAAACGGGTTATAAGGAAAAACCCTGTACCTATTGTTCTACTTTTTGTAAATCTGTTACAAGAAAAACTGTTACGGTAAAGTTATAGATGTAATTCAAATACATGTAAAGAATGATTCACGACTTGTCAAAGTTCATAAATAGAAACTTGTTCAAGTTACTTCAGATAAACATGTGTGTTCCTATTTCTTATAGCGTATAAAAAATACCATTATGAAGTTGAGACGTCTTCTTCATCAAGTGTCAAAATATAAAAGGGCCATCTTTTATGAAACTCATGTCATTTAATCATGAGGATAAAGAAAGCATTTTCAGAAAATAAAAATGCAAATCTATTCTTTAAGTCCTTAAAAATAAAAGGCGCGAATAAAACAGATTGAGGTTTAAAGATGAACTTCTTAAAATTTTAAAACTAAAGACCAAGTATAAACTTGGTCATTGAAATTGTTCATACAAAAAGTGCCCCTTAAACATAGCTTGGGGACTTAAACACTTAAACTTCTAGTCAGGAGTTTAACTACAAAAAATTATCATAAAAAACCAAACACTTTGAACATGGATTTCCAGATCGGCACCTACAAAAAGGGGAAATTTCAAATTAAAAAACTATTTAAGAGGAAGGAACTGAGGAAAGATCATCAACGGGTTCAACTGCAATTGCATCATCAACAACTAAGGATTGATCTTCAGTCATGGTAGTGGCAGTACCCAAGGGCAAAACCTCAACTTGGCTAACATCAACAGGTGTGGATGAACTTAAGGAAAGTGCACCACCCGTGGCAATCTCAACAGACATGGGGACTTCAGATGCAGTAGACATGGGGACTTCAGAAGCTTCAGCTACGGGAGTTTCAACCAAAGGAGTTTCAGTTATGAGAGGACCAGTATCGGGAGATGAAAAGTCTTGTGGCTGTTGTTTTCGCTCAATGGTTTCATTCACCTTAGCTAATTCAGATTCAAGGTCGAAATTTTCTTGGCTCATCTCTACCAAGGTATCACGCCGAGATTTTAGAAAAGTCCAACTCACTTCAATATTGGATGACTCATCGAGAAGTTCATATTCTTTCTCCCAGGCAGTAACCTCACTCTTAAGTTCCTCATTCTTAAGCAAAAATGAATCATAAGATGATTGTAGTGAGGAGTGATAATTTTCCAAGGCGTGGATCTTGTTTGCAGAGGCTCGGAATTGTTCTTGTGCTCGAGAAAGCTCTTGTGCTACCTCTCCTGCATGCATTTACTTTTGAGTCAACAAAGCTTTTAAGGCTCTATTCTCCTTAGTAAGACAACGCTCCAAAAAGGAAGATTCAAGAAGTTTTTTTTCCTTCTTAGACTGGTCTAAAGCAGCCTTAAGCGTTGCCAATTCAGAGGTTAGAATTTGAACTTGTTTTTCCAGGGAACTTTTTCCTTTCTCTAAAATTTCCATATCAATCTGTAAACTCTCGAACTGGCCCTTCCAATTGTTGGCCTCCAATTGAGAGTCACGACCAGCTTCTTCCGCATCATGAGCAATTTTTTCTGGGTCATGAGCCAGTTTCTCTAAAAGAGGAACTCGATTCATAAGCTCAATACCAGTGAGATTGGCCTGTTCATATAAAAAAAGGAGATAAGGTTAAGGCTCCCAAACCAAAAGTCTTGATAAAATAATAAATTAAAGAATACCTTCAAACTGGCAGTACAATGTCATTCAAGAGAGTCACATTACTATGAATCTCAAGTTTAGCTTTCTCAATAGGGCCAATCAGAGGTGCGAGCCATGTGTCAGCTTGACCAGACTTCCTTAAAAGGCTGCTACTAGTAGGAACGTCAATGGTCACGCTCCTCATAGCAAAATTTCTACTTGAGGAACCCACTTTTGTATAATGAACTATGGGAGGAGTGATTATTGAAGGAGGGGCAGTAGAGGAAGGCATGGAAGTAATAGATGAGGAACAATTACAGGAATGATAGAGGTAGAAGAAGACAGGGGAAGCTCATCTAGAATCGGTCCTAAAGGGCCACTACTAAAACCACTGATAAAAAGCTGGTTTATCGACAAGAGTGTCAGACAGAGGAGAGACGTCATCATCAGGAATGATCACCTGGGATACAACAGGCTCGGAAAGAGGCAGGTTAGGGGAAACATCAATCTCATCTTCAGAGACAATACGTCTCCTGGCTCGTGGTCTCATTATAAGGGAACCCTCACCTTCTCCTTCGAAATCATCCTCTAAGGTCGATTTTCTTTTCTCAGATCTCGGAGCTATATCTTGATCCGCAGATCCCAAGAATATATCTTGCTCACGAGATGCCAAAACAACCTCGGGAATAACTTTTCGAGTGGCAAAACCTAAAAAATGGAAGGTTAAAAGCCATGACAACGAGAATAATTCAACATGGATAAGGTAAAAGACAAGAATTCTCACCATGAGTTTTTGGTTTCCAACCATAACGACTAGAGAGGCTTTTACACGTTCTACCTTCCATTGGAGCAACTTTCAATAGCTTTTCTACCCAACCACGGATATTGGATACAGATTTAACAATACTCATAGTTGCTGAGAAGAAAAAGAAGCAAGATAATGAAAAATAAGTAAAGCTGAAAATAAAAAGGCACGGGCGTATTTAATACTTACGTGCAAAATTCCACTTTTATGGGAAACGAATATTCTTTTCACCAACTAAACCGACAGTGGGAGCAGCAACATACTGAGCATACCAGTCGCGTTCTTTATCACCTTCAGGATTCACCAAGACCCTTTTACTCCTAGCTGCTAAACTAAACACACCGTTTTGAAAAAACCTAGGGGAATAAAGGTGGATTAAGTGAGGGAAAGTAAATTCCACATCTGCTCTTTTAGCGAGATGCCTCAAGAAGGCAACAACTCGCCACACTATTGGTCCAATTTGACCCAAGCACACATCGAAAAAAATGACAAAAGTCTAGAATGACCGGGTTAATGGCCGGTTTAAACCCTAAAGTGAAAGGGTATGTGTAAACAAAAGAATAATCTATTAAGCAAGAGGTAATTCTTTGATTTTGATTAGGGGTGATAATAGGAAAATCTTCAGCCCAATGACATTCCTTTCAAACTACGGGTGCTAAAACACTTGTAATTTGAGTGGGATAGGGATCAACACGGTCTAATGCGGCAACTTGAGTTTTAAAAGATTCTTTATCATGATAAAAGGAAAATTCGTGGGGATTATTTCATCCACCAAGGGTTCACGCAGTGACTCAAAAGAATCATTATCTCGAGAAGAGCTCCTCTAAGAGTGCGAACCCCTGGTCCCAGAAGAAGGGCCAGAACTAGAAGGGGGAGTTGAAGTGCTACCACGAACAGAACCTAAGTTGCGTAATCTACCTCCTCTTCTATGCCTTATCGAAGCATTAGGGAAATTAGTCAGAATGGGATTTTTTTTAGGGTTAGAACTTGAAGAAGCCATGGATACAAATGTTGAAGCAAAGCAAGAAATAATTCGAAGTGTAAAAGGGTTCAATACGCTTTATGAATAACAAGACAAAAAGAGGGACTATATTTATACTATTGAGAAAAAGTACAATGATGAAGGAACCGCAATGATGATAACTGATATTTCGTAAAAAGTGAAGCCGAAAAGAAAGCCTAAAAAAGTGCTGCAAAATGGTGTAACCAATGAGAAAGTGACACGTGTCTAGTGCATTAAAAGGAAGTGACAGTTGAAGCGTCAACTTTATCAGAGCATTAATGATGACAAAAATTCTCCTTTAATGAATTCCACTTCCCAAATATTCAAACTGAATAAATAAAAAGTGGGGGGGACTATCTGTATTGGGAAAAATTTTATGCATAAATAAATGGTGATGTGTCATGACACGTGGAATAAACAATAGGTTATAATTGGTCTAAGAATTATAGACTGGCATGGACAAAAAGGGAGGTACGAGGTAGAAAGAGATACGAGACAAAAGGACGAAAAGGGAGGTACGAGATAAAAAGAGGTACGAGATAAGAGGCTCAGCAACCCCGTACCTATTTGAGGTCAATTATATACGAGCAATGGGAAGAATAATGAATCGGGCTAAAGAAGAAGATAGAAATACAACATTTCAAGAGTAATAAATGCTGGAACCGTTAAGAAATATTTTTATTCAATGTAATGATTATGTAACATAGCATTTAATGTCATTAATTATTCATAATAGCCTCATTATGACTTAAATGTAACGGGCATTCCTAAAGATTCCCAAAAGGATTTATAAAAGGGGAAATATGTAATCTATTGAGACACAAGTTACTACAAAAATATACTTTGATTTTCTAGCTTACACATTTGAGTATTACGAAATTCTCTTCTTTATTTGCTGTTTTCGATTATCAGTAACCCGATTCTTCTAAATTTTAGCTTTGATTAAAAAGTCTATTTTTTGGTTAAAAACTAAGTAGTTATCAAACTTTATGGAGGGGGTCATGTTGAGGGAACTTGAGATATTGTGTTGGATGTTTGGGGCATATTTTTGGAGAAGTAAACTTTTGATTTTGAAAAATTAATTTTTTGACCCGAAGAAAATGAAAGATTGTTGCAAATATTAAAAAAAGTACAAAATATTTTTAATGTCTGCTCTTCCAAAAAGTACTAAGTCATCAGTAAACAGTAGATGTGATCCTTGTAATACCCTGCCAATTTTTATGGGTCCCAAGGATTTTGGTTATTGCTTGATTTATAAGACGTGACGAAGATTTCATGCAATTAATAAATAGATTAGGGGATAAAGGATCGTTTTGCCTAATTTCGCGACTTGAGTTGAATGAGTTGGATGGTTTGCAATTTATTAGGATGGATATGGATGAGATTGTGACACAAGACATTATAAGAGTAATTAATTTGGGAGGAAAATTTAGGCTAACTTAAGAGTATCTAATGAAGGACCATTCTAGGTGGTCAAAAGTTTTTTCAAGGTCAATACCCTTAGCTCCGTTGAACTAGTAATTGGCTTCCTGGACAATAATACTGTTATCAGTATCCCCGCGCCCATGAATGAAGCTACATTTTTTGGACTAAAAAATTTTCAAGTAGTGGTTTGATACAATTGACTATAATTTTTGTGATGGTTTTGTAAACCGTATTACATAGACTAATAGATCTATATTGGGTGATGAGTTTAGGGTTGCTAACTTTAGGGATAAGGGTGACGTAAGTAGAATTAATTTCGGGAGGAATTTGAGATGAGGAGAATGCATCCATGAAAGTTTTATTAATAGTACATTTAGTGCTTCCTCGAACTTTTGAAAAATAATAATAGGTGGATGCCGTAGGTCCGGGTGCTTTAAGAAGCTTAAAAGATTTGATGGCGCGTTGAATTTCAGATGATGTAAGGGGTTTCATGAGGTTCAATTGTTCCTCTTGTATTCGAGAGTTAATATTTCTGGGAATGAATTATTTTACACTAAAGGTTAGTTCAGTAGTGTAAACTTCCGTAAAATGATTTATGATAGTAAAATTAATTACATTTTGGTCCAAAGTTTAGTTACCAACAATATCAGTTAAACCAAGAATGTGATTAAACCCCTACCCTAGGGGTTGCTCTGATGGTAAGCAACCTCCACTTCCAACCAAGAGGTTGTAAGTTCGAGTCTCTCCAAGAGCAAGGTGGGAAGTTCTTGGAGGGAAGGATGCCGAGGGTCTATTTGGAAATAGCCTCTCTACTCTAGGGTAGGGGTAAAGTCTGCATACACACTACCCTCCCCGGACCCCACTAAGTGAGATTATACTGGGTGGTTGTTGTTGTTGCTGTTATGAACTATAGTTGTGTGAAAAAACTTTGTATTGGCATCACCCTCATTTAGACATTGTACTCTAGATTTTAGCTTCCAAAAATTTTCCTCTTGAGAAGAATATTGTCGTAATCATAAATAAGCTTTGTTTCCATATTATGGTGGAACATGTTTTTGTGATTTGAGTCTAGCTTTTGAAGACCTTCAATTCTGACTACTAGCGTCCTTTTTTTAGTGAAAATATTACCAAAGCAAGTAGATACCATTGTTGTATTTTTTAAGGTAGTTACTCTGTTGTTGTAGTCAAGATTTGAGTGCCAGCAGGATGAGACTAATTTTTAAAATCTGGATGACACAACCTCATAGTCTCAAATCTAAAGGTTTCCATGTGTACGTTGACCCTACAAAACCTAGGTCTATCATATTCATAGTATTGATACACTCAATAAAAGCATACGCTCTTTTATTTTTGATTGGGTTACCCCAAGCTTTTCGGAGGCCTTTGTTACTTCATTAAAATCTCCACAAATTAATCAAGGAAGATTTATAACATTAGCCATTTCTTTAGTTATTAAACAAAATATTCTTGAATCTTGCATTATTTTTTGCATATATAATAGAAATAATCCATGTAGGACAGAAAGTACTTACTCGCACTTTTGCATGTATTTCCTGTTCTGTGAGGATCATTGATTCGACTACGACCTCGTGTTTGTTTCACAACAATGCTATTCCGCCAGAGAACCTTGAAGCTGGAACTTGGATTAAATTAGTGAACGGCAATTTTTGCAATAAAATATCATGACTGATCATACGTGTTGCAGTAAAAGCTAAAATAGATGTTCCTTGAAGGATGGGTAGGATTAGGCCGGAAGGTTGGATTGTTTCCACCTCTACATTTCCATAGGAGAATCTTCATAGGTAGGATTGATGGTATTGTTGAGTTCCCTCCTGGACCTAGTGTCAGCTCCAAGTTCGTTGCAAAAGTTGGACATAGATTCACCACATATGGTTATATTGGTGACCATGCAAAAGACCTTATGTTAGAGTGATACCTTGCATATATTTAGTGGTGTTTGAATTAGAATTCGTTCTTCTACATATTCGAGAAATGTTAGTTTTAGGTATTCCTCCGTCAAGATGATTGGCTCCATCACCTGATCTTGAATATTTTATGGGTTTTCCACCAGTTTCGGGACCTGTGAAGGTGGGGAATTTTTTGGTGTTGAATGGAACTCCCATCTTTGGCACTATTTGCTTTAGTGACAAGTTTTCCACTTGCGCTGGTGTGATCGGTGTCTGTAGTGCATGTAGGACTTGGTTGAACGACAAGTCTGCAAAGCTGCTTAGTGGGAATGAGTGCAAGTTGAAGTTTTGTTGTTGTGTGTTGTTGCTTGATTGCATTAGCATATTTCTCAAAGTTAGCAATTCCTCCTCCTAACTGTGTGATTATAGTCTAAGGACTGGTAAGCTTGACACATCTTCGATGCGTTCATGGTGTATGGCTGGACTTCTGAAGGTAGATTTGGAGTTATGTGGATTATGTTTTGACCATTCCAGTTGTTCATAGGTGGTAGTATTGAGTATTCCGTTAGTTAGTTTCCTAGCGGCATGAGAGCTAGCTGGAACATGCATGGGGATAGAGGTACTGGCCATGGAACCAAGGTAGGTATGTTTGTTGGTGGAGGTTGTGTTTGTGGGTTCATAAGACGTGGTGGCTGGTTTTGCGAGTACCGACGGCTGCGAGGCTTTTTTGCTTTGTGTTTTGAGTTGTGTAGTATTTGCTGATGAAGAAGAAGGAAAAGCTGGGAGTGGTCTTATAGAAATTGAATTACCTATGTGTCGAGGGTTATTGGTATAGTTTTTGCTTTTGGGTTTCAATTATCTTTTTCGTAGTAGTTCAATAGGTTTTTCACATGGTAATGAGATTTCTTTTTTGTCATATAAAGCACAAATAAGGGAATTTTCAATGACCTTTGGGGGAATACCCATTTTGCTTGGGAGAACTAAGTTTGTTGGAGTAACTAAGGATATTGGGTATTCTTGATTTTGGATAGATGGGATGTTTTGCTGATGCAGACTGTTTGAAGATTTGGATAATGTTGCCAAACATGGTTGAATGGAGTTGCTTGGAGAAGGAGATATAGGGGTAGGGGAGTTGGTAGTTTTATTAGGTGTTAGGCTTGTAATTTTGGATTGACTGAATTTAGTTTTCTGTTGTGTAGATTGTAAAGTACCAATATTGATAGACTTGGTTTGTGTAGTGGTAGGTGATGTTGGCTTTGTATGTGGGTAATTTTCATGTTTATTGATTTGGGCTTATTGGTTAATATTAAGTCAGCACAAGTATTCGCTAAACTTGAGAAAATATTTTGAATATGTGGTGATGGAGTATTGGGTTTCGGAGATGAGGTGGTATTTTATTTTCTGTTATATTTTGGAAAAACTACAACCGCCCAAGGTCCATCGTGAGAGTCAATGGTTTTTCCCTTATCTGATTTTTCTTTTTCATTTTTGGACTAATCTTTTTCTTTTTTTTTTTCATTTTCTTTTTCTTATACCTTTTTTTCTTTTTTTTTCCAGTAGAGATAGTAGATGTATCCGGGTCCATATTGTCGGATTTTGTGAAGCAGTAGAGTGTATGCCCCAAGCATCCACAACTCTGGCATAGTGATGTTGTGCTCCCGTAATGTATTTTTTAAAGATGTTTGCCAATGAGTATGTCCTTGAGTACTAATTTTTCCAATTGTACCAATATGCATAATTTGGCGTATCTTTCCCCGGTTGTGTTCCCTGTGCAACTATCAATTTTTAGGATTGATCCAATTTTGACTATCAATTTTTCGTAAAAATTTAGAATCATATTATTCTGTTATTAGTTCTGGTAGCCAAATCCAGATTGTGGAAAAGGGCATTGGGTCTTGTGTGGGGTTGAATTTAGGTTCTCGTTTCCTAACTGAGAGGGATTGCGATCTTATGAACCAAGGAACTTGATGTTTGACTTTAACATAAGTTTCAATATTGGTGAATTTGATTAGGTAGTAGTCATCACCAAGATCTATCAAATTTAGATCCTCATTTATGTTCCAAAGTGCTTTATGTTTGTTTGTAAAAAATATAAACCCTACTCTTTTGCCAACTAGTTTGGTTATGACTGTTTGTTGCCAAGGTACGTATATTCCTTTTTTTTTTTTGAATGAGGAGATTGGAATAAAATAAGGGGGTTGTGCTGGGTTGTCGTGTTCATCTTCTATATTGAAGTGGGTGAAATGGAGTTGAATGTTGTCGACTGCATAAAACAGTTATCTACTTATTTTGCCTCGAAATATTTCTTTTTCACTAGATTCTCGATGATTATTTGTGCTCCTGTTGAGTAGATTTCCTCTTGGTCTGTCATATGATCATCATCAGTGGAGCCCATCTTCTGAAAAGGTTATTGAATTTGATGGTTTGAGGAGGAAATTACAGTCTTATCTCACTAGTAGTAGAGAGAAGGCAGATAGAATTTCAGGTAGTTACAAGTTGATTTTTAACATTTTACTAACTTAGACTACTTCTCTACTTCTAAATTCTCTTTTTAGTCTATATTCATTAATCATATAAAGAAATTCTATTATGAATTTGCTACAAATCTACAACTATTTTAAATAATTTTATTTATATTCAAGGGAGAAAGTAAGATATTTTTCTGAATATAGAATTATGTAGACCTTCTTGTAATTTACTTGATCATCAAGAAGAGTCAGTAACACTTCATATTAATCATGAGTTACTACAGACAATACTCTGGTGATTGAAGAGTGAGCTATTTCACAATCTTTTAAGGGTGCCTATTTCTAGGAAAATATCTTGATTGTCTTTGCACTCCTACCTAACTCCTTTATCATTAAGGAATTATTTCACAGTTGATAGCAGTGTTCATAAAAATCCAAAAATCAAACCAAAACTAAAATCCAACCAAAAGACCTATATTTTTTTGGTTTGGTTTGATTTGGTTGTGAACTATAAAAACTGATCAAATTAGATTTGGTTTATATTTTAATAAAAAGTAACTAAAAAATATCCTAACACACGTACGTATAAGGATATAGTTGCATATGTAGCTCGGTGTCTGAATTGTCAGCAAGTAAAGTATGAGCATCAGAGGCCTAATGGTTTTCTTGAGAAGATAGAGATTTCTGAATGGAAGTGGGAACGTATCACCATGGATTTCGCTGTTGGACTCCCATGGACTCAGAGGAAGTTCGATGCGATTTGGGTTATTGTGGATATGCTGACCAAGTCAGCGCATTTCATTCCTGTGGTAGTTTCCTACTCTTCGGAGCGATTGGCAGAGATTTATATCCGTGAGATTGTTCGTCTTCATGGTGTATTGTGTCTATCATTTCTGACCGGGTACGTAGTTTACCTCACATTTATGGAGGGCAGTACAATGTGAGTTGGTGCAGGTCGAGTTGAACACATCATTTCATCCTCAAATGAACGGACAGTCCGAGCGTACTATTCAGATCTTGGAGGATATGCTCCGCGCCTGTGTTATTGACTTTGGAGGTTTTTGGGATCAGTTTTTGCCATTAGAGGAATTGCCTACAATAACAACTATCAGTATAGCATCCAGATGGTTCCTTATGAGGCATTATATGGTAGACAGTGTCGATCGTCGATTGAGTGGTTTGAGTCGGGGGAGGCTGGCTTAATGGGTACAGATTTTAGTGCAGGATGCCTTGGATAAGGTTAAGATCATTCAGAATAGACTTCGTATGGCTCAATCCAAGCAGAAGAGTTATGCTGAACATAAGGTTCGTGATGTGGCATTCATGGTAGGAGTGAGAGTGTTGCTTCGGGTGTCACCCATAGAGGGTTTGGTGCGATTTGGGAAGAAGGGAAAGTTAAGCCCTAGGTTCATCGAGCCTTTAGAGATTCTTGATCGAGTGAGAGAGGTGGCCTACAGACTTGCACTGCCCCCAGGTTTATCAGTGGTACGTCTAGTGTTTCATATGTCCATGCTTTAGAAGTATCACGGTGATCCATCCCACGTGTTAGATTTTAGCACTGTCCAGTTGGACAAGGATTTAACCTACGAGGAGGAGCCGTTAGCTATTGTAGACCGGTAGGTTCATCAGTTGAGATCGAAGAGTTATCCTTCGGTTCGAGTGCAGTAGAAAGGTCAGCCTTTTGAGGCAGCTACCTCGGAGTCCGATCGGATATGCGGAGCAAATATCCCCATTTTTTCACCAGCTCAGGTACTTTTTATGTCCGTTCAAGGACGAACGGTTGTTTAAGAGGTGGAGAATATGATGACCAAAGGGTCATCTTATGTTTTAGAACTCGATTCCGTGTTCAGAGGTTTTAAAAACTGTAATGACCTGACCGATCATTTTGAGCTTTTGCACTTTGCTCGCTAGTTCTCGGGCATGACTTGCCCCGTGTAGTGTATTATGACTTATGTAAATCGTTGGCTTTGGTTTTCAGGATGATCAGAATGAATTTGGAAGAACAATTCTTAGTTTGAAGCTTGAAATTTGAAAGGTTTGACCAAGATTTGACTTGTTAATGTATGATCTTAGATTGGAATTCTTATGATTTGGTTAGCTCCGTTAGGTGATATGGGACTTAGGAGAGTGATCATAATGTGTTTTGGAGGTCCGGTGTAGAATTAGGCTTGAATCGACAAAAGTTAGTTTTTGGCGTTTTCTGGTTGATAGGTGAGATTTTAATATAGGAGTCAGAATGGAATTACAGAAGTTGCAGTAGCTTTATTATGTCATTTGGGATGTGTGTGCAAAATTTCAGGTTATTCGGAAGTAGTTTGATTGGGTTTTTGATGAAAACGTAATTTAGAAGATTTTGGGATTCTTAGGCTTGAATCCGATGAAAATTTGGTATTTTGATGTTGTTTTGAGTGTTCCGAAGGTTGGAACGAGTTTGAGTGATGTTATGGTATATGTTGTCATGTTTGTTTGAGGTTCCGAGTGCCTCGAGTTAGTTTCGGGTGGTTAAATGGATCTTTCCGGACATTGAAAATTGCAGAAAATTTCTGTTGGTGTCCTTCTATACGATCATGATCGCGGTGGACTCAACCTTAGGAAGAGTGGACGCTAAGACTTTTACCCAATAGTGGTATCAGGGCCAATTTCCACAGGGAGCTTGGAATGGAGTCGAGTATTTGTTTGGTCTAGAAATGCGTTTTAGCTCCTAATTGTACTTCTAACATTTTTGGGGTTTTTGTGTTTATCAACTACAATTTAACAACTACTAATTAAAACTAAGTTATGCTAAGATATTAATTCTAGGTTGTATGCAAGATAGAGAAAAACACTAGGGTCGTGGCATTTACCTAGGCGGTCAACTAACGGGTAGAGATTCCTAATACAAGAATGATGATTATGGGGCTTATGCTATAACCGTTGCACGATTGCACTCACTCTCACACCTCTCGATAGAGAGAGTGATTTTGCCCAATTGATTCTCTCGAGACCAATTGGGTAGGCCAATATGCCCAAACAACTTAGGGTTCAAGTTAGGTAATTACTCTCTGGAGGTTTAACCCGTTAATTGGGACTACCATACTCATGGGTCCATCCCAATTCCTTGTTGGGTCAATTTTGGGGTCATAGACACTCTTTCTCAATAAGAGTCAAGTCCCACTAAGCTAGACTTAGTATTTACAACCACCAAATCCTAATTGAATCATAAAGTTAACCCATATAGCAAACACCCAACATCATTCAAGCATTAAACAATCACACCCATTAATTACCCACACTAGGGTTGAGCCACAACCCTAGCTAATGGGTTTAGCTAGACATAATAGAAATAGAAATTGAATAAATAGAAGACAAAAGCTCCAAAACAACCCCAGCTGTCCTTTACTTCTTTGAGAGAGTTATTCCCCAATCAAAATTAAAAGGATAAAGTCGACATATTAATTAACTACCATGTTAATCTACAAGAATCCACGATAAAGCAAGATGAAATTGCCCAAAATAGGCTAAAACTTGAGTCTCACGAGTGTAGCAACTATCTGATATCTAATACGTCACCTAAAAAAAGTAAAATGTTCTATTCATAGTACACAGGAAAAACTGGATAAAAATACCCCTGCGGGGCTGGCACGGACCGCGCAGAAATGCAGTGCGGCCGCGTAGGGGTCTTGGTCTTCAATTCTCTCTTCTGAAGCTGGGGGCGCGGACCGCGCAAAAAGGTGGCGCGGCCGCGCTGGCTGAAGAGCACGGACCGCGTATAAATGGAGCACGGCCGCGTGGAGAACTTGGCAAAATGATCACTCTCTGAACATCATCCACGCGGACCGCACTATTTTGGTGCGTGGCCGCGTGGGTTTGCCTTTGTATTCTCTAGTCTCTGAACCTCCTCAGGCGCAGACCACGTCAGGATGAGCGCGGACCGCGCATGTCACAACTAAAATGCCCAATCTTTGAACTTCCTGTGCGGCCGCGTGGCAAAGCAGAGCGATCCACGCTGGGTCTCTTTGTTCCCCACCACTTGACTTCACACTTGGTAGATTTCACTCCGTTTCGAGCCGATCTTTGACATTAGTCATCTTATTGCTCAAACCTGCAATCAAGCGACTTGTAAGCATTTTGGGACTAATTTATGGCAATTCACGCACAAAGCTTAGGCAAGAATGGGTACAAAACGTGTTAAAATCATAGTTATCAAGTCCCCCAAACTTAAACCTTTGCTTGTCCTTAAGCAAATAAAATAAGACCTACCCCTCATTGGAAAACAACCAAGTAATTCTTGCCTATCCTAAAGTAACCTCAACAAGCATCAATTGGGACTAACAATTGCCCTCAATGCGAATGCATCATTAACACATTTAAGCTTTGAAAACTTGTGGATCAAGTGTGACATAAGAGCATCAAGAGTTGACACATATTCATCAAAGAACTTTTCTCAATTACTTTGGTCATTGTGGAACCCAAACTCACACATCCTCAACTTTCCCTAAGTGAATTTCACCTTTTAGAGTATTGACACACAAACCGAGGTGGATGGATTCTCACTCATCTCTCTTAAAGAAAAGGCCATAAGTCCGGCTCTAAGTACCATATGCTTGCCCCTTATGTAAGTATCCACTAATGTAGGTTTCCCTCAACTCAAGATCATATAGGGCTTTAAGGAGTCATTGTGAAGGCTTTTGGGTAAAGGTAGGACATGTTTTTGTTCAATTAGGTTCAATCTTCCCTTAAGCACTTCTTTTGATTCATTTTGGCATACTTTCTTGACTCATTTGAGTATTTCACTTCTTTCAAGGGGTTAGAGAGACACATTGTCACTCTTTCTTTTGCAATTCAAACCTTTCTCCTTTTGTCTACTTTTTTTTTTTCACTCATTTTTCACTTTTTGTTGTCCTTGAATTCCCTTTTTAGTTCTTATTCACTTTGTCTTTCTTTTTGTCTTTTTCTCTTTTTCATTGCCTTCCTTTTCTTTTGCTTTTGTGCCTTTTTACCACATTGACGCCTTTCTTGTCTCTCCCCCCTCCAAACTTATACATTTGCCATTACTCAAGGGAAGATTTGGGTGCCAAGAGAGGGTCTCATGGAGAACGGGTGTAGGCTTGTAGCTTTGGTTCATGAAAGAAGAAGGTTTAAGGCTCAAAAGGGGTGAACTAGGGATCATTTCATTGGTAGGTCATGGAAATTGTTCAAATTTGGCAGTTTGGATCAAGGAGGGCCTATAATCACTTCTCAAGTCAAGTTTCACCTATGATTTCGCCTCAACAAACATTCAGGGCAAGTTCTAGACCATCGGCTCGGTACTTAGGCTCACAATTCAAATTCTCACCACACACACTCAAGGATTGCTAAAGACAGAGTCGAGGGCCCACAACGACCTTAGTTACGATTCAAGCGCACAATGGCCCAAAATGACCACATGATGATTGTTTGGTCAACACAAGAGTCTCAAGGCCACGACTTTCACTATCCTAAACACAACATCATGTCTTTGACCATGGGATCAAAGGCAAATGTGTTAGGCCCAAGTGAAGCTTTGCCTGAGGTACCCTTAACTACAAAACTTGAAAATCAAAAAAGAAAAATAAAAAACGGACTCAAACCCTTAAGAAGGTTGTCACACCATCTATTATTGGGAAGAGCCACCCGATTCGCACAACACTCTACCCTTGAAAAGAATCGTGTCATTAAGAAAATCAAGGGCTTATTGCAAACTCCAAAACAAAACACAAAGGCTGCGAGCCTAACTTTGCAACTAAAATGAAAATTGTTAAAGAACATAGAAAACCAAGAAAATCAAAATGAAAAACCGAATGAATATGTACAAAAAGGAAGTAGAATATACAACTGGGGGTAATAAATATATACATAAAGTTGAAAAACATCTAAAATGAAAAGTTATATACAAACCATCTATCAACTACAAATGTGCTAAAAGTAAAGAGAATATATACAGTCATCCCAAATGTTAATCAAAATAGTAGGGTGCACACCCACAAATAAAAGCTGGCATTGTCCCCAATGCCAACTACCAAAATAAGCATAAATGACAAGAAAGGATATAGAGTGGCCCCTCAAGACTAATCTGTCGCCATGTGCTGATCAGTGGGCCCCTGGTCCTCTGTACTGGCGGAAACCTCAGACTAGTCCCCGGAATGCTGTTGCTCTACTGCTGGGACATGGGCCGGATCAAGGATTGGCTGAACCACTAGTGGAGCACTGGAGGTACCCTCCTGAAACTGTGCTACCTCTATCACAACTCCCTCAGTGCTAGGGAGTTTCCTCTTCTTCCTCGGCTGCCTGGGAGCCTCCTCCTGCTGTGGTTGAACTGCTGCTAGATCTACAGTTGGGTCCCCAAATAGTAAGTCAAGTGGCATCTGATCCGCCAAGAGCTTATCCACATCCTCTCTCAACTTAGTCACCGACTCCTTTGAAGCCTTTTGCTTTCTCAACTTCTTGTGCTCCCGAGCCAGTTTATCCAATGCTTTGCTGTGTGTCCCAACTGCCTTAGTCAAGGCATCCTGTGTCGCCATCATCTTTTCCTGGTTGGACAGGATCTTCTTCAGTGTTTCCTCAATGGAAGGAGGAATCTCAATCGTGGCAGGAGCTGAATATGCCTGAATGACAGTGGCCAAGTTGGACAACTTGGATGTCGCAGCTGACATCCAGCTGTTCAAACTGGCTAAAGATTGAAACAGAAGAAGGACCCCGGGGCAATGTCTCACCAGTAGCAGGGATGGTGGAATGCTCAATAACTGCTGGCTCCTCAGACTGGCCAGGTGCGGTGGAAGTGGATGCCTGATTCTTTTTGGACCTCTTTGGGTTGTCAAGACCCAACTAACTGTACCATGAGTAGGGGGCTACTGGATCTACCTTGACATAAAACCGTTTTTTCTTCACCTCCAATTCTCTAAAGTACAGGAAAAGAGTGTTCGGGAAGGGATAGTTTGTGTTGGTCTCCTGTCCAACTATAGAAATCACCCTCGAAATAATGTTGCCCACATTGAGAGGAAACCCAGCCATAATAGATGCCACTAGAATAGCACGGGCAATAGGAACTGTGTGATCATGGGTGGATGGATCAAGCCTACTACACACGAAAGTCAACCAACCCTTGGCTTCAAAACTGAACATGTTTCTCAGAATCTTCTCCCCTGCTTTCAACCAGACTGGGACAATGCCCTGGGCTGCCAAGTGCTGGGCCAACCAAGGACGAACCTCTTCTTTCATTGCCAGCTTTTCTAAGTATTGGGTTTCATCCTCTTCGTTGAGCCCCAAAAATTCATTCAGTGACTTCCCATCAAACATCACCAATTTGTCCCGCAATTTTGTCGCCTTTGAGTCCTTCACCACATGATGAACATTATAGTAAAATTTTTTCACTATATGTTCATTAGCAACTATACAACATTCCTTGAAGAAACCCCAACCCTCTCTAGTACGGAATTGTGCTTCCACATGTGGGTTGAGAGGAACAAGATCAGAGTCAATAAATTGCCTCTCCGGAATCAATTTTCTTTTGGGCCACCACTCTATAAATCTGTGGAAGGCCATTTCACTTACTAATCTGTTAGCCTAGACTTCCGGTTTTCTGGTCCGATCCACTCCCCCGACTTATGGTTCACCCCCCTCACCATATCCTCCACTCTCCCCTGATAATGAAGCCGTAGGGGAGGTGGAGTATTGTTCTTCATCTCCAGCTATGGACTCATCAGACGAGTCTGAAATAACATTGACTGGTTTCTTTGAGGTGGGTGCAGGGTCAGGTGAAGGAGTATCATGCAGCTGGAATGATGTAGACATGTGAGTATGGGCAGATTCTGAAGTAATGTCCCGAGATGGTGCATAATCACTCCCCATAGAGTGTGAGGCCGCTCTATAAGCTTCCCGTATCAGCTTACGGGTCCTTTTTATGCTCTCCCGAACCTGGGGAGTGTGTTTAACCACCCGCTTTCCTTTGCCCCCTCGGGAGCAACCACCTCTCCCGGGTTGCTTTTGTTGTTTTCCACCACGTTTGCTAACCATGATCTGCAAAGAATACAAGTCTAACATTGTTAGTTTAAGCGTATGCAATGAATTAGATGGTACAGTTGAGTTAAAGTTGCAGACACAGTGAAGCAGAAAGAGAGGGCGAACCGTGCCAAAGAGTCATGCGGTCCCGCTGAGGTAGCGCGGACCGCGTGAACCTGGAGTGCTGACCGCGCTTGAGAGGTTCCAGTTACACCCCTCTCTGAATCTTACCAACGCGGTCTGAAATGTTTTGGACCGCGGCGCAATGGTTCAACGCGGACCGCGCAAAAAAGGAACGCGGACCGTGCTTGTCAATGACTCCAAACACACACTCTCTGAACTTTATCAGCGCGGTCCGCATTGATTTGGACCGCGGCCGCTCTGGGCTAGCGCGGACCCCACAAAAATGCTACACGGACCGCACAGACTAGACTTAGCACACAATAAAAAGACTGCGCGGACCGTACAGAAAGGACACGCGGTTGTGCAGGGCTGATAGTTAACTGGGTTGGGAATTTTCATTTAAGTCCAATTTTTGTTCAAATTATGGGTCCTAATTGTCCTTACTCACTTACTAATCATGAATTCATGTCCATTGTTTAACATAAACACACAAAATCTAACCTAACAGTTTAAACTAAGAAGAAATAGAAGAAAATAAGAAGTTATACTAATGGGAAGCAAATAAAATAATCAAAAATTAAACTATGAATGAGATTAGTGAGGAATGTTACCAGGGATTGTGAAAATTTAACTACTTGAAGCAGTCTTTATGAACAATGAAAATCTAGAGCTCAGGTAGAAAATTGGCGAAAAGGTTAAAATGAAGCTTAAGGTTCCTATTTATAGAAAACACCATGGGACCCATCTTCTACCTACCAGCGTGGCCGCGCAGAAATGGCCGCGGACCGCACTGGATTTCCAGCCTTCTCAATTGAATGAACAGCCCACGCGGACCGCACTGTTTTGTCATGCGACCGCGTGGGAAACTTCAGAGAGCATGTAACTTGGGCCTTTCTTGCGCGGACCGCACAAAAAGTCACGTGGACCGTGCAGCTAACCTCAGAGACCTAGCTACCCATTGCACCAGCCTACGCGGACCGCACTGTTTTGGTGCGCGGCCGCGTAGGCAAACTTTAGAGACCTAGCATTTTTTAACTTTTGTCCTGCACTGGTTCAACATTATCCATGCAACATCTCACAAAAACCATGAGTATAAAAATCCTAACCTACAACAGTAAACAAAAAGAAAGAAAAAGACATGGGTTGCCTCCCAAGAAGCGCCCGATTTAACGTCACGGCACGACGCATGTTACCATCAAAGTCACTTCAAATGAATGAGTGCCACCACGTGGCTGTCATCAACCTTTCCCAAATAGTGCTTGACACAATGCCCATTGACCCGGAACACTTCACCATTCTTATTTTTGAGATCAATGGCACCAAATGGAGTTACACCAACTACTTCAAATGGACCGCTCCACTTAGATTTTAGCTTGCCCGGAAATAACCTCAATCGGGAGTTGAAAAGAAGAACCATGTCACCAACTTTGAATTCCTTCCCTCGGGCATACTTGTCATGAAGGTACTTCATCTTGTCCTTGTACAAGGACGAGCTGGAGTAGGCCTGAAATCTGAATTTGTCTAGCTCATTAGGTTGCTCAACCGGGAGATTCGCAGCGACATCCCATTCTAAGTTCAACTTTTTCAAGGCCCACATAACCTTATGCTCCAATTCCACCGGAAGATGACAAGCCTTCCCAAACACCAACCGATACGGCGACATACCAATTGGAGTCTTGAAAGCTGTACAATAAGCCCAAAGAGCATCATCCAAGTTCTTCGACCAGTTGGTCCTATTTGCATTAACAGTCTTGGACAAAATACTCTTGATCTCTCGGTTAGAAACCTCAACTTGGCCACTCACTTGAGGATGATAAGGAGTGGTCACCTTGTGATTTACCCCATACTTGGCTAGTAAAGAATCAAAAGCCCGGTTGAAAAAATGGGACCCCCCATCACTAATGATAGCACGAGGGGTTCCAAACCTAGTGAAGATATTACTTTTCAAAAATGCCACGACACTCCGGGCTTCCTTGTTGGGAAGAGCCACGGCTTCAACCCAATTTGACACATAGTCCACCACTACAAGAATATATGTGTTCCCACAAGAGCTTATTGTCACACCTACTTTTTACCTATCGCACACCGTGAAGGGTGTAATAAAGGGAGTTTTTCCAATTAAAGGACAATCGAGGCGAGATTCATTTATTAAGAGATTCAGAGTCGCCACTTGGGAGATTTATGGTATCCCAAGTCACCGGTTTGAATCCCGAATCGAGGAAAAGATTGACTCTGTATTACAGTCCGTGAATCAGAAATCTGAGTAAGGAATTCTGTTAACCTGGGAGAAGGTGTTAGGCATTCTCGAGTTCCGTGGTTCTAGCACGGTCGCTCAACTATTATATTTGGCTAAATTATCTGATTTTAATACATGTTAAACCTGTGTGAAGATTTTAACTCTTCACCGCTTTTATTATTATTTTTAATGAGAATTTCAACGTCATGAAAGCACATCTCAAACCATGTCACATCAATGTACCCGTGGTTATCGGCATATTTCGACTCCGTTGAGATTTGGATTTGGGTCACATAAATGTGCACCCGAGTTCAAGAAGGTAAAATTATTAAACACACGCCTAACGAGACTAACACGTTATTATCTTTTGGGAAGGCCGTGAAGTCTGCTAGATGGCCCGTCCCGAGGTCTAAGTATTTTTTGTATAAACATGTATCGAGGGCCCCACAATTTTGTGTTTTGTTTAGCGAGGCTCGTCTCATACATTTTATTTAAAGTCCAATTCTAAAGTGACTATGATTTTCTACTTTTATTTATCTTTAATAATAAATGAAAAAAGGGCCCTAATTATTTTTTATTCATTGGCTTAAATCGATAATTCTTTTACTAAATATACCCTTCGGCTCAAGGACAAGCATAGGGAATATGAATTGTCGTAAACAAAAGCTAGCCCAACGTAGGCCTGGGCCCAGGTCCAAATGAAAAGGGGATTTCAGAACTGGTCTTGGGCCTGACTGAATCTCCGTCAGTTTGAACAGGCTATCGAACCTTGGCTAACGCATTATGTAGACTTCTAGTTCACAGATGGAAATATGCTGACCGACTTCAAATTATTCTAGCATGCATTCACTGATTAGCAATAAGGGCAGGTAATATGTACTTATTTCGATCAATAGGACACTGATTTTTTTATTTCCAATTTCATACTCAAATCTTCCTACCCAATTATCTACTGATGAGTTGCTGGATGTTATTAAGGGTAGAAAGACAACTGGAAGCTCAAACTAAAATTAACATGCTAGTCACAAACGTAGGCTTCTAATGAATAAGCTAAATGATTTAACTATGTGATCTTATCTATACGAACAAACTAACAATTCAAATCCAAAGAAGTCCATGAATTTCGGAATAATAGCATCACTAAACTAATGCTCAAATTCATGATTTCAAAACTAGATTACTGAAACTAGCTTATTAAGATGTCAAACCATTTGAACCTGTTTTGAAATTACTGAAGACAAATTAGGCTACCTTACATTACACTATACCAGTAATACCAACTAACTAAGGAAGAATAAGTCTAGCAGTCACAAATTTAAACTAGACAGTCCCCATTATAGTTCAAATTTCAGTCTGATTATACAAGGCCAACACAAATTAAAGGCAAAACTAAACAAGCATGAACTGTCTAATATCTACTCCACTATGGCAATTTGAATACACAAGTTCCAGAATAGCATCTCATTTCAACTTCTTGATTCAAAAGATTACATCAGCAGGTGTTTCAAATGTGTACCTGGAAGATTGAAACACCAATAAGAAGAAAGAGGAGATCAGCTACAACAATAGTTCCAGCAATTAAACAACAGTTCACAGCAGCAATCCGAGTCAAATTCGAAGCCTAGAAGAGTTCATAAAACCAAACAGGATTGATAGAACAGCCCCAAAAAATAATACCAAAACTTAAGTTTGAACTTAGGGACTGAAATGCAAACAACCAGCCTTTCTTTTTAGTGTAACAGTGACCTTTCCTTACTCTCAAAACTGAAATGCTTGACAGCTTTTGATCTCTAAGAAATGATCTATCCAACTCCTAAAATGATGTCCCTCTATATGTGTTCAAGTTTTGAAAGTTGATAACTTTCAGAATTCTCTCACTCTCAAAAGAAAACTCCTCTGATCTTAAACTCCAAGACCAACTGACCTAGAACCTAAAAACTGATTGCTTCTTTATCTAAAACTTCTGGTATTCTCCCAAGCATTATCAGGAATCTCTCTTAGACTTTTTAAACTCTCTAAGGTCTGTCCGCCAGTCCCCTTTCAGAATGTGTCTATGTGCATTTATATTCCTAAAACTGACCCCTTTTCAAGCTCCTTTTTTCTTCTTTACAGTTATTCCTCTAGACCTTTTATTATCACCCCTATGTTTCTTTTTACTTTCCAGCTTGTAATATTCATCTACTATGTGTATCCTTTTAGCTTTTTACCATTAACCTACTGTTTCTGATTTCCAATTAAAAACATTCAACAGACCAACAGTCCCCTTTTTTGATTAAATTATTCAAAGGTTCAGTGGCCCGCTGAACATTCAACTGGCAGGCCATTTTAAACTGACACACTTTTAGGTTTTAAATCCCCAAACTACCCCCTGAACCCCTGTGAATTACCTCAGTGAATTAATATCCTACCTTAACCCCTTCAATCTGTACTCGAGACCTATCAGCTATAACCAATTCCCTAATTAAACTCAGCCAACAACTTATGCTAGAACTCAGATCAGATCAAATAGCGTCAAAGCAAAGATCAAGGATTCTATGATTCTGAGCAAAATGACATTGAACTACTAAGGTTACGATTGGAACAGATATAGGGGAATAAACTAACTATATTGGGAATAAAATCATAATTATCTTAGACAAGAAATGAAGGGACATTGACACTATACTGAATGGAGCCCTATATCTAAGAACAACAATTGACATTAAATAACGACGATAACTACTAAACATGAACGATCTAATCAACGAAACTGTTTAATTGACTCAAAAATTTATAACATATGCTAATTGATAGAGGAAAACTGGACCAGAAAAAGGTCCGAAGGAGGAGGAAGAATCAATTGACAAAAATGACGAATTACAATGAAACTTAAACAGATAAACAACAACAAAAAATAAAAACAAGAAAAAGAGAAGAAATACCTCAAAATTTCAGACCTAGCTCCCATTTGTTTTAGTCGAAACTTCCACTTATGTTTGAAGTCGAAACGGACCTTAATCGAGTGTTCTCGACAGAGAACACATAACTAAGGTCGGTCACGACCTCAATTTTTCACTTTTGGATTGATTCCCAGTTTTTTGGTTCTTCTATGGTTCGTCCAGTTGATTTAAGATTCGTCAAGTTTCGGCTTGATTCGAGTGAAACTAGGGGTGGTTTAGGGATGAGGGAGGTTAGGGGGTCAACTGGTGTTGATTTGGGGTCAAGTTGAGGCGGCTAGGGTTTTGGACCGATCTTCGATTGAAGATTCAAAAGGTTCTATCATGATTCGAGGGACGAGGGACATGGATTTGGA